>JYFJ02007481.1:0-15479 GCA_000934665.2 Catajapyx aquilonaris
AAGCAGGGGCACAGCAGAGGTTACGGATCCCTTGCTTCTTGCAGAAAAGACTACTAGGGAGAAATGCGGTCGCAGGCGCTCGATTCCTTGCGACATTATTTCTGGTGGCCACGGTTTCCGTTGCCAAAGCACCCAGTTCGCCGGAACTGCCGTCACTTCCAGACGGTATAAACACACCTTCAGTCATCATAAACGGCATACCACCCGTGCCTTGATAGACACGGGAGCTGCATGTGGTAAGCCTCAAGCTATGGAACAGTCTTCCTCCCCACCAAAAACCACCACTAACCCCAAGCCCTACCACCCTAAGGTTGGGAGATAATCGTCGAGTTACTCTCAAAGGCTCAGTCGAGTTGCTAGTCACTATTGGAAGAGAAACCTACCCTGTTCGGTTCTTAGTCATACCGAACCCCATTGTAGAAATGTTGTTGGGTATGGACTTCCTAAAACAACCGGGAAGTCACATTGATCTCTTGACTGACACACTGGTCTGCCAACCAACCCCTAAGCAACAAACCCTTTCCCCTTCCCCACCTAATAAGGTTCGCCTTTCCCTTTTTGAAGATGTTACTTCACCACCAAAGAGTGAAGTCATCATCCCTTGTGTTGTCTCTACTGAAGGCAACCAAAACACGTTCGCCCCAGGTGTTGTGGAACCATGTTTGGAGAATGCCGACAAGTTCAATTTTCTCCTTGCTCGATGTCTGGTCGACCCTACCGATGGTCCTAACCCTGGTATCGTCCCTGTACGAGTGGCAAACGTCCTCCCTACCAGTTCCTCCATCACCAAATCTACCACTATTGGGTTCTTGGCACCCATATCCACGGACTCTGATCCCTGTGAGTCAGGTTATGTCCTACATGAACCCCAAGTCCCTATCCCTTCCTCCTCTAAGGAAATTCCTGAGTGGATAACGGAAACGCTAAAGAAGGTCTCCTTACCTACCTCAGAATTATCCCAGCTGAAAGACCTCCTGGTACGTTACCAGTGTCTGTTCAGTACATCCCCTTTCGACCTAGGTCGAACAGAGAGGGTCCCCCATACCATTAATACGGGTGACGCCCCTCCTATCAAGCAACCGTTCCGCAGAACCGCACCATCACAAAAGAAGGTCATAATAAAAGGAACATGTTGAATCCATGCTTCAACATGGAATTGTCAAGCCTAGTCACAGTCCCTGGAGCAGTCCAATATGCCTCGTTTCAAAACCCGATGGCAGCCCCAGGTTCTGTATTGACTACAGAAGGGTAAATGCAGTAACGCGCCTTGACGCCTACCCCCTTCCAAGGGTAGACGATTCCTTGGACGCGCTCTCAGGGGCCCAGTACTTCTCAACGCTGGATTTAACAGCTGGGTACAGTACTGGCAAGTGGAGATATCTCCGGAGGACAGACCGAAAACGGCTTTTCAGTCCCCGGAGGTGGCTTGTACGAGTTTAACGTCCTACCCTTTGGGCTGGTAAATGCGCAATCCACTTTCCAAAGGTTAATAGAGCAGGTATTGGCAGGACTCACCTGGGAGTCTTGTTTGATCTCCCTTGATGATGTGCTCGTATTCGCCCCGACTTTCTCCTCACATCTTGAGCGGCTCGAATCCGTGTTTCAGAGATTAGAGACCGCCAATTTAAAGATGAAGCCCTCAAAGTGCCAATTTGCACTCCCTGAGATAAAGTACCTTGGACATGTCAGCCGAATGGGAATTCATCCCGACCCGGACAAGGTTCTTAGCATTACTGCCTACCCGGTTCCGAAATCTGTTACTGAGGCCAGATCCTTTGTAGGACTCGTTTCCTACTATCGAAGGTTTATACCTAAGTTTTCTGAAGTCGCTAAGCCCTTACACGATTTAACGAGTAAGAAGTCGGTGTTCCACTGGGAAAAAGCAGAACAGAGAGCTTTTGAAACCCTAAAAGAAAAGCTATCAACAGCACCCATCGCATCCTAGCATATCCAGATTTTACCCTGCCTTTCCGCATCTACACGGATGCGAGTGCCATCGGCATTGGGAATATCCTATCCCAGGTACAGCACGGAAAGGAGAGGACTCTGGTTTATTCCAGCAAGCTACTTTCGGCCGCTGAACGCAACTACTCCGTTATTGAGCGAGAGGCTTTGGGCATTATCCAGGCCTTAAAAACATTCCGCCCGTACATCTACGGCCAAAGTTGCGAAGTCATTACAGACCACAACCCCCTTCGGTGGCTACGGTCTATGAAGAACCCGACAGGACAGTTTGCCCGTTGGATTCTGATGCTGGAAGAGTATTCCTCTCACATATCATACAAGCCAGGGAAACTCCTAACACACGTTGATGCCTTATCCCGGTTACCCCAGCCGTCGGCTGAGGTCACTTGCTCTCCGGTTGGAAACCAACCTCTCGCTTCTGATTGGCAAAACCGCGACTCAGGTATCTTGAACCTCAGACAACATTTGTACCACGGTACACCGCTGAATCCAGATTCAGTGTGGAAGAAGGATCTTCCATATTTGGTCGTGGACAAACACTTGGTGTATCGGCGAAAAGGCGTCAGAGATAACGAGGTCCTTATTCCTCCTGGCCAAGGGAAAGCTATTTTCGACCTGTACCACAATTCAGTGACCGGTGGTCACTACGGGTTCGAAAAACTTACGACAAAATCAAATCCCGATTCTATTGGCCTAACATCAGTGGTGATATTAGGACTTGGTGCCGTGAATGTCAGATCTGTCAACAGACGAAATCGCCTCGGACCAAGTTCAAATCACCTCTGCAGCCTATTGAGATTGGATCCCCCATGGAAATGCTAGGCATTGATTTGATCGGTCCTTTGCCAGTCACAAAAGCCGGTAACAAATACGTGCTGGTCGTAGTGGACTTCTTCACTAAGTGGGCTGAAGCCTACCCGTTACCCAGTATCGATGCAGTCACTGTTGCTCAGGCATTTGTGAAGGAGTTTGTATGTCGTTTTGGCATCCCATCTGTTTTGCTCTCGGACAAAGGCACCCAAGTCGACAGCACCGTATTCCATGAAATCAGTCGGATCCTTTCCTTCACCCAGGCCCGGACGCCCTCGTATCACCCACAGGGAAACGGCATGGTCGAGAGGCTAAATGGAACTCTAGTTCAGCTTCTCAAGGCTCAGATATCTTCTAACCCAGATCACTGGGATGAGCTAATGCCGTACACCTTGGTCTCCTACCGAAATAACATCCATGCCTCCACTAAAGTCACTCCTTTCAGGATGACATTCGATAGAGAAGCAAAACTACCCGAAGACTTACTCCTTTTGGGTAGATCAAACGAAGGCGAAACCTCTTCTGGTTACGTCCGACGGATGGCCAAGGACATCCATGAGCTATTCCGAAAGGCACGTCTGAAACTAGACGCTGCCCGCCAGAAACAAAAGAATCAATACGACAAAACCGTTCATGGAAAACCTTACCCGGAGGCCGGAGGATTCATGGGTTTGGTTGAAACGTGGGCTACGTCGTAAATTCCAGAAACCATGGGCAGGACCATACAAGGTCATTCGCCGGTTGGGCGACTCCACATACAAGATTGAAGACTTTGATTCGCACGTCGAACAAGTGCACTTCAATCGGTTGAAACCTGCCTATAGCATCACCAATCCATCTCAAACTACTCCTACCCAACGACAGAGTACCACCCCGTCCACACCATTCATGTGTTTCCCTCCATCCATGACGACTCTCCCGTTTGATTCCTCTGGTCCATCCTCGCCTACGCATTCGACGCGCGACAGTACCGCACCTGTCGCGTCTACACCAGAGAGAGGTTCACCAGTTTCTTCTACGCCGCCCTCACCTGAGTGCGATAGCGCAGCTGAAACAACGCCGACGACCTCTGACAGGATACCCTCACCGAGACACCGCCTGAGACGTCTACCCAGCTGACCGACCGCCAGAAACGACGGCTACAAGCCCGCCAGTTGCCGCACCGCCTGCCGCTGGTCCCGGGGTCCCTGCTAGAAGCTCAGCTGCACCAGTGCCTGCCGTACGACCTAAGCACACGCAGCCTGCCCTTCATGCAGGACAACCCGGCACGTCAACAGCTGCCCCTCCACGCCTGCCAACAATTCCGACCAGGCGCTTCTACCCGAAGGCGCAATGGCCGTACCATACACCGGGACGACCACCACCCACAAGTAGAGGTAGAGGACCCATCAGCAGACGTCCTCCGAGAACGAAGAAGTACACCGTAACAACGGATGAAGACTCACCCCCTGATCCCGGCGCAGCCATCATGTGCACGGGACCATTCAGCGACTCCGACGAAGACCTAGACTGAGTTGGTGTTCGCCGGTGTGTGTTATTTGAACTTCACACATGTGCTACTAAAGTGTATTAGTGTAATTTGTTTAGAATAAGGGTGGCCACCCACATTTGTTTTAGCGTTAAGGTATTTATGTTCACTCGCTCAGTAGATACCCTGTGCGAGAGCTTCATCGGGAGGTGTGTGACAGAAGTACGTCACGCATTCATTCCAGTTCTTTCTTTTTTTCTCTCACCTTGAGTTATATCCCACTCAAGGTCCCCCCCCCTTTTTTGTGCCCCTCTCCACCCACATGCTCTGACGTCACTCCCATCATGCATTGTGTTTTGGTAGTATAAAAAGGGGGCTCTCTGTACACTCATGGCCAGTCGTTGGGAGAATACCCTGATTGCTGGTCGTGGGCAGTTTTACTGTGCCGGTTTCCCCTTACCTATCCTTACCATAGTTATCCTTTATTTTCCACTTTTTCTCCTTATGTTTCTGTACTCTCGTACGTAAATAAATATCTGTACTGAGCATAGAACCCACGGGTGTCTTTCGTACCTGCTACGGTTACACTGTGCTGCAAAATTCCCTGGCCAGGAGTAGGCTGTAAATATGTGTAGAAATTAAAATAAATTAGAACCAGCTTGATTTATAGTGCCTATTTAAAGGGACAATCCACTCAAAATGCAAGTTGGCCCCCAAAAATCGGGGGGAAAATCCTGATTCCGAATGTGCAATCGGTTTTTTTTACGCCCAACGGTAACAGGGAAAATCATATATCTACACACGTCGTCTGTTAAGAAGGGCGATACAACAGCATCTCGCGGCAAACCGGAGAAGTATAATGTGCTCAGTAAACACCATGCAGCGCCAGGCGAGCATTGTCTAGTTCCGCCCGGTTCCACTCTGGTGGCGTCGCCACCTGCGCCCACCTGCCCCGCGCGCTGTTTTCGAAAGACACACTTCCAGCTTTCACACTGGCCTTACCGTTCGCCTCTAAGAAAAACTGCTTATACCCTCGGAATCAGGATTTTTTGCCCGATTTTTAGAACCCAACTTGTATTTTGAGTGGAGTGTCCCTTTAAGGGCCTATTTTGACTGTTTTCAATGCCTACCGGTAAATGCCTACCAATTTGAGGGTTTTTTAGAACCTAGAAATCCGCTCTCTACTGATGACTAACTTACTAAATTTCGAACGGTGGAATTGGGTGCCTGGAATTCTCGTCGTACTACTAGTTACTGCTAACTTAGCAGTACCATTGCACTACACAGGTACTGCAAAGTTAGAAGTAACTATAGTAGTACGACAAAAATTCCATCCTAACTTACTAACTGCTAACTAGTAAACTACGCTACTAACTTTCACTGGTACAATCTTGAAACCTTGTATGACCATAATTACTCTGCTACATATACGCAAATGTGCAATTTACCAAGAGCTAATAACTCTTGCCAATACCCAATGACATTAAAATACATAATTGCTGCAGTGGACTTGGCCGCTTTTGATCTCAGACCCATCACTAGCCATTATTGTTACCCAACTTCTGCAGTATATTAAAATATATATATGTAAAATATATGCCTGTAAATGAGCTGACTATTGGACCAAATAGCAAGTGATGACCAATGTACCGAATAAGCTATAATATTAACTCAGGGGGCTGGTTGAGGTAAGATTTTGGGTGAGGAGCAATGGTGATCATTATATTTTGTAATAATTAGATTTGGTTCATGGCGGGGTGGTACGACGCATTCTTTTCCTACAAAATTTGTGAAAGGTGTACTGAAAATTTAAGTTTTTTAGAGGTTGGCCCGACGTAGCCTTACAACTTCATACGACCTCTGGCTTGATAAAGAAAGCGCCGGAAAAAGAAAGCCAAAGTAAATCGAAAAGAAAAAAGAAAGCAAACGCGAACAAGCGATCACTACAACAATTAACGAGTAACGCGAGCGGACGAGTGACATTAAGGCCGATTGTAACCCCTTTGGTAGGGTCAAACTCTGCCACGAGGTGGCAGTAGTTTTGGCCCATCTTATAACATGGTGTGCGGAGGCATTTTTTCGTCTCCTTTTTCTCCTTTATAACACAACCTAGAGACCTGGAATCTTCGCGCACAGAACGTCAACGTTTCACAAAATTATCTAGTGGACCCAGATAATTTTTAAGTGTCTTGGTTTTTTATTTGACGCCTATATGAAAATTGGACTATTTTCGGATAAACTCGACAAATTGTCCTTTTCCACACTCAAGAAGGTATATGGTTGCCGGGAGGGGTAGAGGGGATGGGGTCAGAGAGGGGGGGATATATACGGGCCGGTTTTGGGACACCCTCCTCATTACATTTACAACCTACAACCCGAAATGTTGGGGTCATTCGTTCCAACTCAAGTGAGCCGAAATGTTTCTGGGCCTGCAGGATTTTGGTGGGGA
This sequence comes from Catajapyx aquilonaris, assembly GCA_000934665.2. Classification (NCBI taxonomy): domain Eukaryota; kingdom Metazoa; phylum Arthropoda; class Diplura; order Dicellurata; family Japygidae; genus Catajapyx; species Catajapyx aquilonaris. Next base: position 6,693 of record JYFJ02007481.1, read on the forward strand.
AAAATCACATGAGTACAAACTTCAGGCGTAACCCGAAATATCAAGTTTCAGTCAAATTATTACGCAAAACCGTGTGGGGGGAGGGGGAGCTCCCAAAATTTTGGAAGGGGCTGAAAATGAACTATTTTTTGGCGCATTTTTCCAGTCAGTGGTTCCAAGTGGTCAAAACCAACTATACAACATCATGATCAAAAGAAAGAGAAAGACGAGAAGAATGAAACTTTGTAATAAGTTTTTCTCGTAAATGTAACCATAATGTGTGTGGCATTCCATCGGTCATGTGTCCAATTTTGGTGCTCCAAAAATTCACCAAAATGGGCTTCTTTTCAGCCCCTCCCAACGGTATAGCACAATATGGCTGAAACATAATATTAGCTTTTTTATGGCATAGGTGTGCACTTCTGTGATTTTTCAGGGTATAGGGTGGTGGAAAAGGGTCAGAGGCGGGGAAAGGGAGGCCCGGAGGGATGGCTGGGTAGGGGATGAGGTAGGATGGGGAAAGAATAGACTAGTTTTCTTTCACCATATTCGCCCCTGCCCCCGCCTAATCTGTCAGAAAAGGTTCCAATCCATCGTCCATCGAGTCATGCATTTCAAACACTAAAATACATGCAACTTTGAAATTAATAAATCACGGCACCAATCGAATGCAGCTCATCCTGTAGCCGAAAACTGTGGATTTCTGACGTTTACATGGCATGACAGAGATTTACGGCAATAACGGTTGTCACTGCCTGTCGTCAAAATCCCACTTTAGTACATATTGGATTTTTTTTTCCGAAACGCCCTGGTCCACCACTGGCAGGGGAACTGTGAGGAGAGGTGCAAGGTGCAAGTGCAAAAGTCGTTTTGTGAGTTGCCCCCCCNCCCCCCCCCGGTGGTTATTCTCAAGAAATCCCACTAAAAAGGGGTGAGGTTCGATGGCAGGCGGGGGAGGGGGGTTGTAAATGATACAAGGAGTCTCAAAGAAAACAGGTCCTTTCCCCCATTCTCTGACCCTTCCATTTCACGCCTGATTTCACGCCGCAACCATACCTTCCAGGTTCTGAACGGAAATATGTTGGGCTGCTCGGAAATCAGTTCAGTTTTCATATAGGCGTCAAATAAAAAACCAAGACACTTAAAAATTATCTGGGTCCACTAGATAATTTTGTGAAACGTTGACGTTCTGTGCGCGAAGATTCCAGGTCTCTAGGTTGTGTTATAAAGGAGAAAAAGGAGACAAAAAAATGCCTCCGCACACCATGTTATAAGATGGGCCAAAACTACTGCCACCTCGTGGCAGAGTTTGACCCTACCAAAGNCCCCCCTCTCCCGTTGAAACCAAGGGGCGCAGGGCGCAGCCCCAAGGAACCCCCGGGGGCCCACCCAAACTAAAACCTTAAAACGCCATTCGCAACGAAGATACTTGAAAATGAAAAGGTCCCTCTACACCAAAGCGGCAGTCAAGACCGACCCGACCACCACTGCGGGAGAGCAGGCCCCACCGGCGTTTCAGCACCACCCCCGCGCCTCGCCGATCCCACCAGTTCTCCAGCTAACGTCGGGCCGCTCAAGCCCACCGCACAAGCTAAATGATGCGCGCAAAAACCTATCACTATTAAAACAAAAAGAAGTGACTCAAAAATACAGGGGACCATTTGAAAAGACTTTCCACAAAAAACTTAATGCTGAAAGCCCCCGCGGCCCAGCTACGGAGGGAAGGCTGTCATCTGAGAGCTGGATCTGTTCTCCTCCGAGAGGAATTGATCGACCGAGTGACAATATGTGGTGAAGGCCCGAAGTCCTCTCCCCATGAGCTCGGCTCCCGAGCACGGCTGTGACCGATCACGTTTTGAGAATGACTATACTCAACATACTTTTTTTGTTATTGTGTGTACCATGTCATGTGACTTTTCCCGTCACTGTCTCCCATCATGCTTTGCGTTGCTCACTATTTAAGCACGCGCTTGGGAGGCCTCTTGGCCATTATCTTGGAGAATATCCCGGAGACTGGTCGCTCCCTTCTACCTCCCCCTACCTTGCTCTCCTTATCCTCCCATCTTTGGTGACATACTTACGCTGAATAAACTGTCTGTCCTGAAACTGAACCCACTGACTTTTCTGTTGTGTGTGCACCCTACCGCTCAGGTCACATACGTGGTGTCAGAAGTGGGATTCTGATCTCCTTCGTGAGTTTCAGAACTTGTTCAGACAGTACAGGTATACGCAGTTTGACTCGTCATACGAGTACGAGTGTATTTCTGGTATATCTTAACGTTTCCTTTTCGAAGGATACGTGTTGTGTATCGTATTCGTGCACACTTACGAGTACGACACCGAGTTGGGTTTCAGTCCCATTGTGGTATAGTTCATTTCGCACGCGTGTGTGTACTTTTGGGTTTCTTAGGCTTAAGAGTGTTGATTTATGAGTGTTCTTATTGTGGTACTATTGTGGTATTATTGTGGTGTGTGTAAAAAGGATCCGGTGTGCGTCTCCCCGCGGGTGAGACGTGTGGCACCCCCCTTCTGTGGCTGGTGGTTTTTTCCATTGGTTGTTGGTCTGTTCATAAGAGTTGTGTTAGTCGAGATGGCATCTGGAATTCCTCCTCTGTCGAAGTACGACGGATCCTCTCCATTCTCGGAGTGGAAAGAATGGGACGAGGCTAAGCAATTGAAGAGTCCAGGGGAAAAAGGGGGAATGTCACACAAAAAATGTTCGTGAGAAATCGAAGAAATTGCTTTATTTCTTCACGTGTATAAGGAATAATAGGGATATCTTCACGTCATTATATGCAACTGTCCCCCTTGTACCCATAGAAAGCCTCCAGGTATAAGTGGCACCTACGCTACTATTGTACTGTGCACTTGGCAGGAACCCCAATGGAATTTGACATTCCCCATTTTTCCCCTGGACTCTTCAATTGTCACGCCTACCGCTTTTTCTGGAGGGTAGTGCTTTTCATGCCTATCGCCTCCTCACACCTCTGCAGAAAGTTGATTTTGCGACTACGTGTACCTCTTTAGAGTCATCCTTAACCCGGTGGCTCCTAAGGTGTTGCAACAGAGTAAAGCCTCATTGGTGACTCTGAAATCACATCCAACCGCCCCTCCAGAAACAGTCTCACAACTGACCTGCGGAAGGATGTTTGAGTCCCTTCCTCGGGACACCCAGCGACAGATCATGGCTCAAGACCTGTCGTTTCTTGAAGACGTTTTGTGTATGGCAAAGCTGACAGACGGCATAAATAAGTGGCAGTCGAGTCACTACACCCACCACATGGCCCCCATCCACATGAGCCAAGTCTTGTTGGTTACAATAAAATGTGTCCGCTGAATCTCCTTCAGGACCTGTGCGGTCCCAGACTTTTGTTAGGGGACGTGGGCGCGGCCATAACCACGGAAGAGGCCGAGGTCGTGGGGCAGGTCGAGGTTCTGGTCGAGGTAAAACTCCTTCGCAATCCTCCAACAGCGATACAAACGCTGCGGTGTGTGAGTATTGTAAGAAACCACGGCACACTATGCAGGCCTGTTGGAAGCGACAGAAAGATGTCGCAGAGTGGGAGAATACCAGACCCGATCTCCCGGGAAACTACTAGAGGCCGGAGTGACGAGGCAAACCCCGGCCCAAATCAACGCCTCTGAAACCTTAACCCCTCCATCTCCAGTGTCTGTCCTCTCCGCCACAACTGCTATGGTCTCCCTGTATGGTCAGGAATACCGAGCATTGGTTGATAGTGGAGCTGTTTGCTCTGTTATTGGTCTAAATGGGTGGAACTCGATTCCCTCCGACCTAAAGCCCCCTTTGCTCCCATGTTCTGTTGTGTTACGAGTAGGAGATGGCAGACGTCTCCAGCCCATTGGGAAAGCATGGCTTCCCATATCCTTAGGTGACGTTACGTATCAGCTATATTTTGTGGTTGTAGCCGATCCTATTGAGGAGGTCATCTTAGGAATCGACTTCCTTAAGTTATCAGGTAGTCATTTGTATTTTGACACTGATACTCTCACCTGCAAAAACCCGTCGCAGGTAGACTCCCCTTCTTCCCGTACCTCTGTCATAGTGAAACTTTCACTTTGTCAATCCGTTACACTCCCTCCACAAAGCGAGGCGATTGTTTCGTGTTACGTGGGTGAATCCCCACACTAAGTGGACACTGGTATTGTGGAACCAAATTGGACAAATTTGGATCAATTCCATGTACTGTTGGCTAGGTGTCTAGTGTCCCCTACCCGCTCCCAGGATCGCTATGTCGTTCCTGTTAGAGTGGCAAATTTCCTACCTCAGAGCACATCCCTACCAGAATCCATTACTATAGGATATCTGGCTCCTGTTTCCACCGAAGTTCCTTGAACTGAGAACGAGTACGTCCTTCACGACGATCTTAACCTTCCCATACCTACCCCTACTTCCTCACCTGAATGGATAGCGGAAACGCTGAAAGAAGTATCTCTGCCACCCACTGAACTGAAGGCGTTCAGAGTTTGTTGGAAAAGTACCAACATTTGTTCAGTACAAGTCAGTTTGATTTGGGCCGAACTGAAATGGTACCCCACGTCATCGATACAGGTGACAGCCGGCCCCTCAAACAACCATTCCGGAGGGTGGCTCCCTATCAGAAACAGATTATCACGCAACAAGTACAGGCTATGACCCAACAAGGGATCATCAGCCCCAGCCATAGTCCCTGGAGTAGCCCCATTTGTTTAGTGTCCAAACCAGACGGTAGCCCCCGCTTTTGTATTGATTACCGTAAGGTAAATGCGGTTACCTGTCTGGATGCTTATCCTCCACCCCGAGTAGACGACTCATTGGACGCCCTATCTGGAGCTAAATATTTCTCCACACTGGACCTGACCTCTGATAGGTTTCATGGTCAACTTTGGTGACCCGCCACTTCCGGTCTTCCGGGTTCACTCTATCCGCACAAGTCTACTTTACGGGCGGGTTATCGTTGGATTTCGAAGTTAGTTTCCGTGTATTCCTGACCGTGTTTTTCGGGGATTTACTCCGGGTTTTACCTGACTCTCTGGCACAGGGGCTGATTCCTGACGTTGGACGTGTTTGCAATGAGCGTCATCGGCCGCCATGATGTTATCGCCCAAGCCGATACTGGAATCGATATGTTGCCTAGGTTACGATATATCGATTCACACATGCTCCCTGAAAGAATGAGAAAAGGTCTAGAAACTGATTACACACTTCATTATAATTATGTGGTCGCTAATGTAATCCCATGGAGTATGAAAATGTATTATTTTTGGAACTTTAAGACGTCATAACTTTTGCAAATATGGGGTTCCGCACGAAATATTTCATTTTTGGGTATCATATATTGTCCTGTATTAGCACGTCCAATTTCATCAAGATCCGTCATTATCACCCCATGACCTTCCCTTGTTAGTATCTTTGCTACAGTTGCAGTCTAGAGAGAAATGAGTAAAACATTTGTCAGCTGTGAGGAGCAGCACATGAAATGCAGAAAACTTGAAAACCATTCAGTAACGTGAAGGCCGTGTCATCTAATAGAGGAGAAGGTCTAAATATGGACAGTGGTCTAAATATGGGATTTGGGTGTATCAACACTGCTGGGTGCTGCAGGTTGGCGGAGAGTGAGGGAAATTGTTCGGAGAAGAAGACAAAGGTCGCTGAGTCACTTCGCTGCAGGGTGCGAAGGCTGCCTCGTCTGTTGGGCGCTTTTCCGTAAATTGCACCACAGAAAACTTTGCGCAGGTACCTGTGCACTTTCCCCCCCCATTCTCGCTTACTTCGCATGGATTATCACATGCGCAGTGCATTACGCCATATGGCCCTTTACTATGATTCAATTAGTTTCTAAAATATGAATATGGGGGCGTCATCATACCTTGTGTAAGGTGGCGAGATTAAATGTGATCACGCAATCCAGGAGTAAAGCAAAAAAATTCCAGGAATGCGTTATATCAGCCACGAGTTTGCTAATATGGGAAGGATTTCCTAAAAATGTAGCTGGGATCTGACCGTGACGCGTCAAAGTTTGATAACAGACCCATTATGTAGATACTCAGCCTCCAGTAGAAGAATAGAGTGTGATGACACTCTATCAATGCCCATTGTATGAAGGGGGGTGGGCAGGGCTACCTCAAAGTGCTATTGAAAGTAATACGGGGATGAACTATTGGCGTTACTCAATAAGTTACATTATAGTGGGTTTTTTTTGGGATAATTGGGTAACAAAAGGATTGCCTTGTTTAGACTTGGTTGTGTGAAGGCAATATGGGTTTTTCTTTAATTTTATTTATTTATTTTCTTTCTTATTGTAAATAAAGCTATTGATTGCACAATTAACTGTCCAGTAATTATTGTGGTTGGTCTCATCTGGTCTCATATCTGCCCAACCCACCACTTTCATGTGGAGCAATGGCCGGCAGACTTATCTGTGTTTTTTTCTTTGGAACGAAATTGCGGTTAAGTGTGGATGCAGGTGAGTTTTGGGACACCCTGTGTCCGCCTTACCTTTACACTTGTGAAACAAAAATGGCGTGATGGTCTAAATATGGGATTGGCATGAGGTTTAAATATGGACAGCCTGAGAAGGCTAATGTAGTTGGCACTCCGTATTCGCGGTATTTTCTGACAATTTTCTGCACTTCCTATTCGCTTCCAGGACCTTTCGTAGATGCGCAAATCCATTGTCCATAGCTGTTATGCTACATTGTTCAGGTTATAATGACAAGACAAAAGAATCACTCCTCAATAATTTTTTCACAATTTTTTTTCGATCCGGTGTTGACTGAAACCGCGAATACGGAGGAACGACTGTATTCTCTTATGGTTTCCACAGAATTTCTGCGTGTTAGACTTAATTCTAACCATTTTTATGAATATTATGTTTGCTGTCCATATTTACACCACTTTTTCAAACATCGTGATTTTGCCAATTCTCGAAAATCACACATTCATTCGGACATGAAGCACTTCATGAACTGTATCATGTTGTTACATTAAAGAGCATTGTTCACAGATGTATATTCAATGTTTCATTATTGCTATATAATAATATAATAATAATAATTGATACCCCATTATCAGCCCTTTGGGCTTTATTAGGGGGGGGGGATTTCTCCCAAATTTTTTGTCTGGAACTCTTTCAATTTTTACTATACTTTTTCATCGGAATTGAGGCAAGGATAGGTAAGGAATGAAGTGGCTGTGGCCTATAATTACGGTAACGACCCCGGAATTATCCTGCGATGACCATGGGAAACCGCAGAAAACCATGATCAGGGTCGCCGGTCTCCGGGATTCGAACCCAGGACCTCCCGATTAGCAGTCGGACACCATACCACTCCACCACTACTGCTTCGGTTCATTATTGCTATATGTACTTGTTCTTTAAGGTATAAGCAAAAGACAAAGTGGTGTCCATATTTAGACCTTCTCCTCTAAGTTCTTACGTTGTGACGCAATCACTTTAAATTACGTAAAATTACGTAAAGAACCTGCGTTACTTTCAGAGATTATTCGGCTTCATTACACTTTTTAATTAAATTTCTAACCCAGCTTATTGGATCTGTAAAGTGCAGATCCTAATCGGATTAAGTAACTTCGATCTCCCCCCAAAAATGGGATTGCCAGGTATTTAACTCCTTCACTACCTGCCACCTAGAATCTAGGCGATGAGAACTGTACCGACAGGTACTATACCCAGCTATATCCGCCATCGCCAAGTTTTCCGCTTACGCCTGCTCGGAAGATACGAACAAGATATTTTACAAACAATAACAGCTATACTTACCCGTTCATGGGAAATACTACGAATGTGTTGGTAACGATTTTCATTCCACAGAAGTCCCTAAATTAATTTCCAAAAAGATCGCTGTAAAAGATGAAAATCCAAGTACTATCGGCCAACTGTTAGGCTGATTTAATTATTTATTTATTTTATTTATTTTTTATTTTAATTTACCCCATGTTCGAGCCTTTGGCTCGTTTTGGGGGACACAGCAACATATGTATTACATACAAGTTCGGTATGTGTGCATTAATGCTCATTTATATTTACAATTTTGATCACGTTTTGAAAAAAGGAGAACAATTTATGAAGAGTACATCTGGTTTTTGGCTATTTGTAAAGAGCATCAAGATCTGGTCAGGTGGAAATTTGGGTATATCAAACAGGTATTTCCGTCTTGGAGGAATGAACAAGGGGCATTCATAAAGTATACGAAAAATTGAACAGTTAACCTGCCAATTGCACCAAACACACTGTTCCTCTGATTCTATTTTAAGTTGCTCGTTTTGTTTTAATTTTACATAGCAGGAGTTATTTCGCAAATTCGCTAACAACCGAATATGGGATATTGGCAGGTCTATGTTAAAATAGCTTTCTCTCTGGAATTCGTCTTTTACGTCTTTGTAGCTTATATATCTACTGGTTTTTTGTAGTCTGTTTATTAAATCGTTTTTTAGCGCCAGTTCAATTGTTTCAAGGATCTTTGGGAGCTCATCTGCCGACTTTTTCCAATTTGCTGCTAGAGGTTGGAAGGTTTTTGAGCAACTTGCCAGCCAATTTAACCTCTCTTTTGGACTTAATTCTTTTTGTGTAGTGTATAAGTATGCTGCTTTAAGAAGTTCATTTTTTGAGCTTGTTTCTATATTGAGTATAAATTTTAGGCCCGTATTCATAATGGAATTCGAACGCGGGGTCGGGGTTGAACCCGGGGTTGATGCGGAGTTGACCCCGGGTTCGTATTCATAATGGCCTTGAAACCCCGCGATCCGGGGTTGAGTCGGGCGGGGAGTTGACCCCGGTCCTCGACCAGGGT
>JYFJ02007482.1:0-15526 GCA_000934665.2 Catajapyx aquilonaris
GACCGTGGGAAACCACAGAAAACCACGGTCAGAGTTGCCGGCACCGGGATTCGAACCCAGGACCTCCCGATTAGCAGTCAGACGCCTTATCCACTATTCCAACCTGCTTCGGTTATACATGGTTGGGCAAAATGTATGGCCTGATTTGAATCACGTGGTACTATGATGCTGTTTGAGCATGCAGGGGATATTGGCATGTGCTGGAGTGGGGAAGGTTTGCCATTTGCAAGAATGGTGTCGTGGTCGCCAGAGCACTGTGCATTCCTTGTGGAGACTTATTTTAAAATTAACGAGTTCCCCATAGCTCTACGAAGGATATTTCTTAGCCATTTTGAACTGGGATATCAGGACGAAGTAATCAGACAAACATAAGGTGAGTGAAGCAATTCCTGAACACATCATCATGCCTGAACCAGAATAGCACTGTCCAAGGAGTCCTTGGACAGTGCTATTCTAGGACACAACGGACCCCCACCCAAAGGGTATTCAACACACAACTCCGAATTCCTGGGCTATTGGCCGTTCCAAGCGTCCAAAAAGGTTCTTCGGGCCACTTTGTCCCTTGCTTTCAATTGTTGCACAGCTTGATCTTGTAAGGATATAAGTGCAGGACATCATGGATGATGTAGCACAGGGAGTGTGCCAACATTCATAGTGCCAAGGCATGATGCCTAACTGCTGATCACTAAGGACTTCGGAGGAGCGGGTTGTGTACATCTTGGGAGGGTTGGCTATGTCCTTGGATGTCCAGTGCTTTTTGGTTTCTGATGCTGTGTCCCGGAACTGCTTCACCCCCCTTATGATTGCCTGATAGTCGGGGACTTGGTTCTGACGTCCCAGCCCAAAATGGTGAAGAAAGATCCTTTGCACAGCTCTGGTGGAGTCATTATTTTTAAAATAAATCTCCATGATGACTGCACGGTGCTTTGCAGACCAATACACCATTTTTGCAAATGGCAAACCTTCCTTACTCCAGCACATGCCCATATCTCTTGCATGCTCAAACAGCACCACCGTACTACGTGATTCAAATCAGGCCATACATTTTGCCCAACCCTGTATATGGGTGATTCTCCAAAACTTACAATTTTCAAAGCAAGAATTAATGAATTTCAAAACTTGTTTTAAAAATCTGGAAAAATTCTCACTTACTCTATATGAGGTCACAAATCAGGGAAAAATATGGAGAACTAATTCTGATATTCTAATGCCAGGAGAGTGAATATTTCCAGGAGTTCGGGAGCCAGAAGAATGACCTATGCATGCAATAGGATTAATATCACGGTCAAGAACAAAGGTTGACTCTGGACATTTCTGTGGGTTCAAGAAGACCCTTCATGCCATGGAATCAGAGTTCTTTCAAAACATTTAAACTATTTTGTGACATAGAAAAATGAGCCAGGAGTGTGAGCTTTTTATTTCCGGGAGTTTGGGAGCCAGAAGAATTGACCTTTGGATGCATTAGGATCGATTAGGATTAATATCACGGTCCAGAACAAACGTTGACTCTGGAAATTTCTGTGGGTTCAAGAAGACCCTTCATGCTATGGAATCATAGTCATTTCAAAACATTTAAGCTATTTTATGACATAGAAAAATGAGCCAGGAGTGTGAACTTTTTATTTCCGGGAAAACTCGGGACACACTTTGGAGTGATGCAGCCAGGTCATGTCAAATGAATAAATCGTTTTAAAAATGTTCTTTTATACCTGCAACTATGTACAATTTAATTATAGTATTGAAACTTGTCTAATGTTAATAATAAAATTGTAAGAAAATATAGCATGCTTAAAATGAGATCGGGACATGCCAAGAATAGTGACTTTAGGCCCTTTGACATTTTTTGCAGTAAAACTTAATTTAATATTTTTCTTTGTTTTCATGGGGATGGCTAGGTGTCAACTGCTTCTCCAAATGTTTAAAAAATCAACTCTCTCAGTCAAGCCATTTTTGAGTTATTATGCCGGGACATGGTATTGGTAAGTTTTTGGAGAATCACCCATATACAGGGTGTAAATGAATTCAACCGACAAACTTCTGGGGTGATAGAGGGGACCAAGACAAACATTTTTGACATAGGAAACCGTGTCCGAAAACACCATCTAGAGGGGGTTCATAGACGAGGAAGAGGGGGTTCATAGACGCGTCACGCGAGAGGCGCAAGTCGAGCGGACTGTTTTGTTGATAGATGGCGTGCAGTTGTTGCCAGGTTATGGCGTATCGCGTCGTTGTAAGTAAACAACAACACGATACGCCATAACCTGGCAACAACAGAACCGCTGTTGACTATCCGCGCGTCTCCTAGTAGGCGGACTTTAGTTGCTAGATGACTCTGTTGATGCCACGTTATGGCACATCGCATAGTTGGTTACTATCCGAGCGCCATCTATCAACAAAACAGTCCGCTCACCTAGCGCCTCACGCGTGACGCGTCTGAGCGCACCCGTTCCTTGTCTATGAACCCCCTCTAGATAGCGTTTCTGGGCACGGTTTCCTATGTCAAAAATGTTTGTCTTGGTCACCTCTATCACCCCTAGAAGTTTGTCGGTTGAATTCATTTACACCCTGTATATATATTTATTTATTTATCACGCCTAATTAAGCCACTTCCCGGGTATGGAGAGCGCTGAAATTTCTCACACCCATGTCTTACCTTTCGGTGATGTCGGCAAAAGTCCAAAAAGCACATTTTTTTGAGTCTGAGGGCGGCTTTCAGCAACCTTTGCAATTGCCTAGCAACCTTCGCTGTCAACAAACCAAAAGTAAGGATTTTCACGTTCGAAAATAATGAATATTCTATTGTCAACAAAGAAAAACAATAGAACATCGGGAATGTTGCTATGGAAGTGGGTAAAGATCAACAATATTTCCGAACAATCGCATTCGAATGTGCAGATCAGTCATTCTCCATCTCCCATCCACTCCTTCACCCTCCCTCTCTCCTGTTCCGTACCTCCTCGCCCTCCCTCAGACGATCAGCACTGCGCATGCGTTGACATCCCTCCTGAGACCCCTTCCAAATCAACATTGCATAAGGCGTTCCATTTTCTACAAACAAACAATCGAACAGCGACCGGTTGCTAGGGCAACAGCCTTCGATAGAAAATAATCAACAAACAGTCCCTTTCCTTCTGTGCTTGCAATCAGACCACACTTTCCATAGCGCCTTGGTTCAGTGCTCAGAAAGGAACGGGCCAAGTAAAGGCGTGCTTCTCTCTTGAGGTCGATTGAGGTCACCCCCTTCGACTCATATTATTTTAATCCCCCAGTTTCTTTCCCGCTGGCTTACTCCTAGACTATGGTTGGAATAATTCATCCATTAACTGTTTGTTCACTGTGCTATCCGCCTAGTCTCGCTAGTCTCCACGGCGTATTATACACTTGCTCTTTTTTAAATTTGCCACATAGAATACATCTTTCGGAATGGCTCAGAGTCCCGCCTGATAAGATGCATTTGCTATTATACAGGGTGATTCTCCCGAATGGAAACCCAAACATTTCTGAATAACTTTTTAACTATGGTATGGTTCCCGATGAAAATTGACATGTACTTACCTTATATCATGCCAAACAAAGTCTGATTAAAGAATATACCAAAAGTGGTCCCCTCCAGCATCCAAGAATTTTTTAATGCGAGTCTGCATATTGCCGAAGACTCCTGCAGATTAGCGGCAGGAATGGCTCAATCTCCACCCGCCCGCCTGCTTGGCGAGAGGGCATCTCAAGGCAACTGGACCGTTGTCTTAAAATGCCCTCTCACCAAGCAGGTGGGAGGGTGGGAGGGTGGGAGATGGATGCCATTTTCTGAAAAATGGTCTATTTGTCCTTTCTCCTTATTGCCAAAGATATATGGGAATAAGCATTGGGAACGAATGGTTGGAAAAGATTGTTAAATTAACTTTCATTGCATCTTGTTACTTTCCTTTTAAACAGTGCACATACCCAATGAGCCAGGACTGCATCAGGGTGGTAGCAATACCAAACAGAGCAGCATCATTACTGGAATATCCATGTGACTTAGCATCACTGAAACCAGGTGGGAAAAATGTAGAAAGTTAGTGTTTTTTTAACATGATAGTGATTTTTTTAGCTAACTAGTTTTCATGGTATTTTCAAGTTTTGTCATGGAACCATGAGGAGGAGACAATGGCATTGGGTATGCAAACCATTGAAGCTTTGGTCGCAGTGTCATCAGCAGTGTTTCCCGAAGGCACACTGACTCTGGAGACAACTATAGCGGGACAGCCAGGATTATTGCTGCACCCTTCGGTGGTAACCGAGGGTAAAACGGTTCTTTATGTAAGTGTAAGTGGGTGTGTGCGTGCACATGGTGTTTGGAAAATACGATGCAAGTGTGATACTCATGATGAGGACACTATTCTGCATTGTGAAAAGTCTTGCAGAATTTTGGAAATGTTGGGTGGATTGCAAATACTGGGTTTAAACTGGGGCTTATGCCTGGGTTTAAACCTCATCTTTGGTTGGCTAATGCCTGGTTGCACCAACAAAATTACCGGTCCGATAGCACATGTTAAAAGGTCTACCTATCTGTCCATTAGGAGCTATCGGACCGGTAATTTTGTTGGTGCAACCAGGCATAAGATGATGATTTGACCTGAGCCAGGATTTAAATTTCTTCCTAACTCAGACCTGTCCCTGAGATAGGTAAACCCTTGTCTCATATCATGAATGCAGTTAAATACAATGGTGACCATGTTCTTGATCAATTTGGGCTTCTTTGTCCATTACTGATTCTCTGCCAGAGACCTGCTTCCAGCGGTGGGCATTAGCGCTGCTAATCCTCTAACCGCTAATAGCGGAACTAGCTTTTCGGTTAGCTGTTGAGCGCTTTCACTAGCTTTTCAAACAGCTAACGGACGGATTAGCTTTCGCTAAATTTCGTGCCGCTAAATGTTAGTCCACTAACAAAATTCGCTCATGTTCCTGTGTTTTTGAGCAGCATTGCCCACTTACCCCTTGCTCTAGGCAGGGATCAAATTAGACTGGCTTATGGGTAGGGGAGTTCAAGGTCCAAGGGTGGAACGGTATGGTCTGAGCATCCAGGTCGGAGGGTGGTATGCAGACCACCTTCCCAGTTCCCACCCACTGGTGACGCACCAAAAATGACTGCTTTTCCTCTGAGGTAAGCCCATTAAACACAGGGGACGAAGTCTGAAGTGATAGGGTGCGGGAAGCAGTCTTTTGGTGGCTACGGAAAGCATTGGTGGTACATGAAGGGAAATTTCAAGGGAAATTAGGGTAACAGGGAGAAAGGGAAAATGGTACGAAATAAGGGAAATTCAGGAAAGAAGGTATCGCATACAAAGTGAATTTATCTTTCAATATATCGATATTATGAGAAGTTAAGTTAGCCTACAGAACAGTTCAAATACTCGACAATAGTTATCAGTGATTTTAATTTCACTGTTTACCTGTCTTTCTGTGTGGAGGGATAAAAATGTGCACGTCTGGGGGGTCGCGAATTTTACGAGACTATTTTTTGGGGTCTCAAACGAAAAGAGTTGTGAACCACAGCTGTAAATCATTGGGAAATAATAATTTTTTTTGCGTTTTGGATTTGTTTATTATAATAATAATAATAATAATAATAATAATAATAATAATAATAATAATAATAATAATATATAATAATCCAGGGTAGTGCTTGACCTCATCTGAGATATGCAGCACGGACCTTTATTTATTACATCAAGTACATTTGAGCCTTTTTACGTATCGCCTGGGCCCACGGGCAGGATGACAGGAGGGGATGTGCAAGGTGCACTGCAATGTCCTTGTGTGGCCATTTTTAGTGAACTCCCCCGGGTGGTTTAGTCTGTGGAAATACCACCCAAGACGAAGCCAGAGGTGACCCTGAACTCTGCACGAGATGAAGGGGGTGTCCCCGGGTTGGGATCGAACCCGGGACCTTAACATCCGTGGGCGCGTACGTTACCGCAGCACCACTCCGCTTCCCCTGGATTTGTTTATTACTTTTTTACGGAACAGTAAATAACTATATACGGCATATGTGTAGCAGTGCTCTCTAGGCTTTAGCTCTCTAGGTCTGTTTTTATTTTTTAAGGGGTCGTAGAGCCACAAGAGGCTAAATTCATCAAATTTTCTCTTATTTACAATACAAAGCAACGGAGTCGAAAATGCTGCTGACGCATGGGAGAAATTGTCACTGGGGCAAATACTCCGAGGGCGAAACGGCGGGGGCGAAAAGTCTGAGACCCAAATCGTACTGTAACCCGCCTGTAAAGTAGGCTTGCGGGATAGAGTGAACCAGAAAAGCCGGAAGTAGCCGGTCACCGGAAGTTGACCATGAAACCTATTTTGGTCACTGAATGTGAAACCCATTTGCCGCTATCTCATGTGGTGTGTGCGATTGTGTGGATGTGCTATTGAGTGCATGGGATCTGTCATCACTCATATCTAGAAAATGGCTGTGGAATGGGTGCTTTTATGCTCACCAGTGAATTCTACGCCTGTGATTTACCTACTGCGGGATTGTTGTCCAAATCCGTTATGATCATGTTGCAGCCTTCCCTGTTGAGTCAAATATTGTCATTCAGAATGTCTAAAGCGTAGAAAGTCATGACAATTTGAATGAATACTTCCGTTGAACCAAATTCTAGTACAGTGAAACCTGTCCATAACGGACCCTGAGTATAGCAACCACCTGTACATTGCAGAATTTTTTTCTGGGAACGGTTGGGTTCGCCACTGCTTACTTTGCATCTTGGTTTCAGGAGTATAATGATGGATCCAGGTCTCATCTTGTGTAACGTAACGGGCTAAAAAAGTGTCCTGGTCCCTCCGATACTCCTCCAATGACGCCTATGAATGTGTCACACGGATATGCTTCTGATCAGGCGTCAGGTTGCGGGGTACCCATCGGCCCGACAGCTTGTGCATTCCTAAAGTGACTGTCAGGATTGAATTCACAGTACCTCGCGCCATTTCCGTGGCTATCTCCCTGACGGTGAGTTGGCCGTCTGCCATGACCATGTGGATTCGGTTGACATTTTCTGCAGTGGTTGCCATTGCCGGGCGGCCCGGGGGGGGGTCATCATCCACACACTCCCGACCCATCTTGAACTCACGTGCTCACCTTTTGACAGTGGCATATGACGGAGCTTCGCCAGACAATGTTTCCCTCATGTCCACGTGAATCTGCTGTGGGGTCATCCCCTTCTGTAGGTATTTGATCACCGCTCGCAGCTCGATTTTGTCCATGTTGGAGACTCAGCCACACTTTCACACCTGCCAGTATCTCCTGATGGAATGATGCAATGGGAGTGAACTTTGGGCATTGTTGCCCTAATGAGTGTCACTACCGTCATGTGGAAGCCCATCATTATCAGGTGCCTTAGGCGCAGAACTATTTGGACAATCCTAGTATTTTTTCACGGATATTACGGATCATCTGCAACGCAGAAATGGAAAGGATTTTTGTCTCCTTTCACAGAAAATCCCTGTTTATAACATAAATCTAAATGTTAACATCATCTCTTGCCAGCGACTACACAGTGTGATCAAACGCATGAATGCTTGGACAATGGCTCCCACTCCACACGATGTGGTCACGACTATCCTCTGATTTTTAAGACAAAAAGTAGCGAATTTCACTTTGAATGACACACCAAACGAACGACTAGATTCCCCAGTTATAGATTCACTTTGTTTTAAGTGCACATAATTGCACCTTTTGTTGGGGTAGCATACTGCTACCCTGACAAATGTGACCTCCTTTTAGAAAAATGTGGACTCATGTGGACTTGAAAGAAGTGCGTCTGTAACTGGGGAGTCGAGTCTTTCGTTTAATGTGTGATTCAAAGTGAAATTATGTGTAATCAGCAACTTTACGTCTTTAAAAGTAGAGGAATGTTATGTCATATGCGCGTAATGGAAACCTCAACAAGAGAATGCCTGGCACCGGCATTTCAAGGTCACATTCAAATTGCTACAGTAGTAAGTAGTACTTAGCCAAGGGTATTTTATGCACAGCTTAAAATCCGGATGAGCCTGAATTTGGAAATGCAGTGACCTTTCTTCCATGACCATTCCAAGCCGACTGAATAGACACAAAATGGGGGTAGGTGAACTCTCAACTTGAGTACCTGCCTGGTATAAAACCCATCTCAATTATAATAATAATAATAATAATAATAATAATAATAATAATAATTTGATACCCCATTATCAGCCAACCGGGCTTTTCTAGGGGGGGATTTCTCCCAATTTTTTGTCTGGAACTCTTTCCATTTTTACTACTTTTTCATCGGAATGAGGCAGGGATAGGGAAGGAAGGAAGCGGCTGTGGCCTATGATTACGGTAACGACCCCGGAATTATCCTGCGAGGACCATGGGAAACCACAGAAAACCATGGTCAGGGTCGCCGGCCTCCGGGATTCGAACCCAGGACCTCCCGATTAGCAGTCGGACACCATATCCACTACACCACTACTGCTTCGGTAAAAAACCCATCTCAATTGAACCTACCAAAGCGATTTTTATTAAAGTTCAGACATTACTTTCTTACATTAAGGGGGATTTGACACGACACTGCCAATTTGGTTTTTCCATGTTTATCCTAGCAATTCCGCGTTTGGACACACTGTGCACTGGCACGAAAATAGAAGCTCCAGTTGAACCTCCAGGCCTGTGAGTCAGCCTTCTGTGGATCAGCCTTCTGACACCATATGTCTCATAATTGCTGGCATTGAAATCAGGTGACCAGACCTTGCAGACAGATAGGTGAGGAAAGGCCGTTGGTTGAGAACCAGAGACTGCTTGTTTGGGACAAAAAATATTATGACCCATAATGTGCTGGTTGGCCTGCCTCCCATTCACCTCTCTCTCCCTCTCTGGCAGTAAAAAATCTGTCAATAATTTGTTGAAAACATGGACCCTGAGCAGAGTGGAAACCTGTCCATTACTGAAAATATATTTTGAAGAGTCCCATGCCATTCTGCTATACACAGGTTTCACTGCATATAATATTTTCGATAACTGTTAGACAGAAGAATAGACTAAGGGTTCCATCATTGCAGGTTTTGCTTGAAACCCCTGGGCTTACCATTGTTATTAATAATTGTTGCCCAACAATTAATATCAGTACTAATTCTCCGGTTTTGCATGAAACTTGCAATAGAGCAACCCAGCCTAAATCACAGAAGATGAGAAAGAAATTCGCATGGTAGCAATGGATGCAAAACCTCATGTAAGGTTCAATGTTCAACTGCAGAATTATCCCAAATATTGCAACAAGACCCTCAAACAGTTAGTGAGCATTTAAAATGACTTGTGTCACTGTGACCAAAGACATTTTGAAGAGTACAGAAGATGCTTGGAATACCTCAAGCAAAGGCAAAGAATGCATTTGATAACTTTGATTTTAATGACAGAGATTTTACAAATACTTAAGGAATTTGTCTTTTTTCTTGACAGCGTTGGTGCCCAAGTTGCAGGCTCCTTGGGCTTAGATCTCGCATCAACCTACTTCCCATGGACATGTCATATAACCAAGTCATACCGGTGTGTGACATGGTTGGGGTACGTATAGTCTTAGCAATGACCTGTCTTGACCTGTAATGCCCCTTGGGTCATATCTGGCACACCATTTAGTGCAATTTGCTACTTACAGGAAATATAAAAATTGCAAAAATGGCACTAAATGGTGTGCCAGATATGACCCAGTGGGCATTACAGGGTTAATTATTGAGCAACAAATTTTCTCATACATCTTTGTTTCTCTTTTCAGTGCAATTTTCCTACTGATTCATCTGAATCGCCGTTCTCCATTGAGGCAAACAAGGGAGAGCTTATGGAAGAATCTGCCCTGCTACTTGCCATGAAAAGTTTTCTATTAGAGGAGGAATATGCCTTAGAATTTCCACTCTCTGACGCTGCTATGAAAATTGAGAAAATTCTAGGCATATACTGTCTGAAATTGCCGTACAACATTGTAGCGTATGGAGGATGTCTGGTTTATGTAAGTATCAACCATGTACACTCATCTTTGTCTACAGACTGTCTATTCCAAGGTTGTGGCCAAAGAGCTTATAATTGCATCAAGAGAGGAAAAAACTGTTTCCAAGTGTAACCACTTTTTCAGCCAATGCATTTGGCTGTTGTCCCACTACGCGGCGCTACTGTCGTGTGGAATGTCAATAAAATATGTTTTTTAAATATAAGACGGACATAATTAAGAGAAAAAAAGTCTTAAAACTAACATATGTGGGTCGTATGCAGTTAAGACACTAATTTTTGGACCCAAAACTGATATTCGGCGCAGCTGGCCAACCTGTCCGTCCTCCGGGCGAGGGAGGCGAGTTTCTTTGCCGGTATTATGGCGGGACCTAGCTGGCCTTGCAAGTTGTGCGCCTCCTGCTACAGCTGTTTGCGTACTGGGATCACATTTTTTGCATTCTCAAAGAAGCCACAGCTTTTTAATGACTGGTGCCGACTCTCAGGAAGACATGACTTGCTTGTGACCACTGAGGGTGGAACCGGGGTGGACCGTGGGGTGGACCTTCCTACCAAAGCTATAGCATGATAGCCTCTGTGAGCTGCACTTCCCACCCGAAGCAATCAAGTTTTATGCTTGTTGTAATAATGAATAATGCATATGTATGTAAAACATGTAATATATGTGATATTTATCCTCTACACTTGTGTTTTGTCTTCATCTTCTTTTTTTTTAATCGGCGGATATATTATTAGGTATGACTTATTTCCAACCACTGGGGTTTTTATAGCCATATTTCCGGCACTGCTTCGATCCACTATATTGTACAATACAGTCTTGAGTTTGGCTGTCGACTCCGCCAGATGGTAGGTCAGTCGATTGGAGACACCGGTTGCTATGCTACCAGCTCGTTTTTTCCTCTCTTGATGCAATCATAAGCCCCTTGTTTGTGGCGAAGTCTGGGCTTCAGTGGCAATAATACAAAGGAAGTACCAAGTCTATAATGTTAATCCTGGAACCGTGCCGTGGGGGTCTTTTCAGACCCCAAAGGAATTAAAATGCATTAATTACAATTACCATGAACTGTTTGCCATTTTTTGAAAGCATATAACAGGAAGTGCATGTTTATTTTGAATTGGCAATCATTTTAGCCATTGTTCAAAGAATGATTGTATATAGTCAATACATTGAAAAGTTTTATATAAAAATTAATAAAAATTAAAATATGGCGTGGGGTCCGAAAAGACCCCACGGCACGGTTCCCATAACTTTCAGGCACAGCACAGTTCCAGGGTTAAGGTGAGGCGTGGTGGCCGAGTTGGTAACAACTCAGCTTGCTGAGCAGATACCGGCTCGGGAGTTCCCTTTCGCCTGCGTCAGGAGGGTCTCGAACCCTCGTCTTGGAGGTGTCTGGCAACCTAGCCTCCAGGGAGACTGCACATGACCCACTATTCTGACCATGATCTTAGAATACTCAGGTCTGGTCACTCCCACCCCCCACCCCCCTGCCAGGGGCGTTTTGCAGCGGGTGCTCACCTGAGAGCGCCATGAGACATTTCCCAGAGCAATCATGTGGCAACCCTACCGGACTAGGCTGAACTTTATAGGTACAAAAGGTAAGAGCTACATGTGGGCCCCCCTACATGTGGGTCCCCCAATGTAGCGCTTCCCTTTTGTGCCTATAAAGTTCAGCCTAGTCCGGTAGGGTCGCCACATGATTGCTCCGGGAAATGTCTCATGGCGCTCTCAGGTGAGCACCCGCTGCAAAACGCCTCGGCAGGCGATAAGATCAGAAAGTACGTAGTATAAGTGTCCGGGGGCTGATTCTGTCATTGCTCTAGCATCCATGTCTCCTGCCCTATTGCCTTAGAAAAATATTTATAAATCTATCAATTTTTAATCTTAAGATTTTATAATGTTAATTTTAGGAAGAGGAATGTTGCCTTATTTCCGCCATGTCAAAAACCTTTGCCTAAATGCATATGTAACTGAATGTTAAAATCTAGACTAAAAAGTGTTACAACCGACCCCGATCTCCCTTACACAAAGTTGTCTGCCTGCCGTAAGCCTATAATGCAGACTACTGCATGCCGACTAATGAAACAATCTACAAAGATGCAAAATTAGCTCACCCATGAATTATGCCGGACCAAAATGTGTGTCATTTTTGTCTGCCGTCACAATGTTGCCTAATATACCAGAAAGAGAATGGTTTTGACCATTTTGGTAAGTGTAAAGGAGCAGGTCTTAAATTTGCAGCACGGCATCTTGCCCGCCTTCGTCTGAACTACCTGATGCAGGAATAGGCTCATGTCTACAGTACCCAAGCCCGGCAACCAAGGTCAGGTCTGACCCTGCTCAAAGGGTTAAGACTCCTCGATACATTTCACAGAGCATTGTGTGTCTCCACCTTGAGATGCAAACTGGCGAGTAGGAAGTTAGATAAGTGACTGTTGGGAAAATCACCCTCGATCCAGAATACAGTGCCTTCCTATACGTGTGGAAAGTTGACACTGGGTAATCGAAAGCAGCATATTTTCCCACCAAGGGGCCAATCAATTGTCTGTTATAGCCGAAGTGAGGTGAAAAATGAGTCTTGTTATATCTGGAGTAAAAACACACAGGGCCTTATGGACGTATGTCAGAACCAACCTTTCAAGTCTGTTATAGCCAAGGCTGTTATAACCGGAGTCAGGTGTCTATGTGATAGGCCGTTAAAATATTTCATCGTCCAAAATTTAGATACAACCACATTGTGGTAATTATTTTATTACTACTTACAGCAATGGTGTCCTCACTGCAAAGTGAAGGGCAAGTCCTGCCACATTACAATCATGGAATACAAAAGCGAGAAGACACTTGCCTTGCGGTGCTCTAGATCACCATATTGTAACTACCCGAAAATGCCTGATGCTGCAGATGAAGTTTTCCCTGTGAAAGAAAGGATAGAAGCAGGTATCAAGAAGCATGTGATAGCATATTTGCAGGAGTTCTTACAAAGTGAGTATAGGTTGGTGTTAAAAGTGCTCTTCTTATCTCATTAACTACTGGTTACATGGACTGTGCTACAGTCCATTAAACGAAAGAATGATTTGACGTCACATTCAGCGCCTCCTCCACCCAGCTCTTTCCTCATACCATGTCCCCGAATCGCTCTGCAAGCATACTACTGCTCATGCTCAGAAAACACGGCTGGTGTGACGTCAAATCATTATCTCATTTAACCCTTTGAGGGCTATGTGCCTCATATGAGGTCCTGCGGGTTTTTGAACTGGGCACGCTAGAGTTTAGACAGAAATGGCACAGTTTGAGGCTCAAACTGCTCCTACCACCTCGTGGAAGGGAGCTCAACTGTCATGGCATATGCTAATCAGTTTTTCCACCTCCCAGCGGGAGCTAAAAATCAGGGTTGTGAACCGAACCCTTGCTCCTTGAACCCGATGACATCAAACCCGCTCCGGAGCAGTAGAGCTGGGTTCGGAGCGAGCGTCGGAACTGGGTACGGGTTCAAGCCAGTTCAGGGGGAGAGTGGAGCCAAGGTCGGAGGAGTTGGGTTCAGGCCAACGGCTCCAGAGTTGAACCCGGTTCAAGAGCGGGTTCGGAGCGGTTCAGAGCTTGGTTAGGTACAACATACCAACCCAACAGGGGGAAAGGCAGCAAAACCGCTGGATTTGCTCCAGCGTATGCGTCATGTTTTCGTGGTGGGAGAATGACATTTCCAAGCACGTATGACATCAAAATGTGACATTTGAGGTACACCCTATATTGCGGGTGCTTGGAAATGTCATTCTCCCACCATGAAATCATGATGCATACTCTGGAGTAAATCCAGCAGTTTTACTGCCTTTCCCCCTGTTGGGTTGGTATGCTGTACCTAACCAAGCTCTGAACCTCTGAACCGCTCCTAACCCGCTCCAAGCCCTCTCTTGAACGGGGTTCAACTCCGGAGCCGTTGGCCTGAACCCAACTCCGAACCCTCTCTGACCTTGGCTCCACTCTCCCCCTGAACCGACTTGTACCCGCACCCAGTTCTGACGCTCGCTTCCGAACCCGGCTCTACTGCTCCGGAGCGGGTTCGATGTTATCGGGTTCAAGGAGCAAGGGTTCTGTTCAGTTCACAACCTTGATAAAAATACACCCTCCCGTGGCATCAGAACAGGGTGTCCCGTAAGTCTGGGCTATTAGGAATTTCTCATAGTACAGTGTTTTAGTATTATTTTGCAACGACGGTAACAATTTTATAGTGACTCTAAAATTTTAAAGGGACACTCCACTCGAAATACAAGTTGGGTTCCAAAAATCCTGATTCCGAGGGTATAGGCAGTTTTTCTTAGAGACGAACGGTAAGGCCAGTGTGAAAGCTGGAAGTGTGTCGTTCAAAAACCGTGCGCGGGGCGGTGGGCGCAGGTGGCGACGCCACCAGAGTGGAACCGGGCGGAACTAGTCCTTGGTCGCCTGGCGTGGCAGGTGTTTACTGACTATACTATACTTCTCCGGTTTGCCGCGGGATGGTGTTGAATCGCCCTTCTTAGCAGACGACGCTGGACGACGTGTGTAGATATATGATTTTTCGTGTTACCGTTGGGCGTAGAAAAAAACGATTGCACATTCGGAATCAGGATTTTTTTCCCGATTTTTGGGGGCCAACTTGTATTTTGAGTGGAGTGTCCCTTTAAATTAATTTAATTACATTTAAAGTTAATTGCACATTAATTTTTTTCTGGAACACCCTGTAGGTGAATTTTTTCGGCATTTGACATTCAAAAGGACCACCACGAGTTAAAATGATAAATATTTGAGCATATTGGTTTTCATTAATGTCACTCCTACTACAAATTTTCATCAAGAAAAGTAAAAAACTGCCGAAAAAACCCTGCCATCAAAGCGTTAAAGGACTGTATCTGCAAGGGGAGGAAAAATTATCTGTGCATCTACAGGGTTTCCGAAAAGTCCTGAACCATAGGCTACATCACAGTACTTGATCAAGGTCCTCTGTCAAGTTCTGCACAGGTCTGCAGGAAGAATCGCAGGTTGTTGAGCACACGGGAAACAAAATCTGGGCCTATGGTATGGCATTCTTCTGCGATCATGGTTCGGATGTGGGCCACATTTATGAAAATTCTGGTTCCAAAATGTCTCATCAGCTTTTGTAACAAATGTATCATGCTTGAAAGTGTTGATTTTGTGGTGTACCATAGTATATTTTTGTGTAGGTTGTTCCTGATAATATTAGATGAAATAGTGAAAACTCAAATTCTTAAAGTATGGTTTCTCAGTAGTGAAAAGGTTGGCTTAATTATTATTATTATTATTATTATTATTATTATTATTATTATTATTATTATTATTATTATTATTTATTAATTATTCGTTATTCGTTATAGTGAAAACTCAAATTCTTAAAGTATGGTTTCTCAGTAGTGAAAAGGTTGGCTTAATTATTATTATTATTATTATTATTATTATTATTATTATTATTATTTATTAATTATTCGTTATTGCACATAAATTGCACACACAAAAAAAAGTTTAACCAAAACTCGCGACCC
>JYFJ02007483.1:0-15474 GCA_000934665.2 Catajapyx aquilonaris
CATTACCCTGATCATTTTAAGTGCCATACAGAAGATATCGTAAGGGGCCATCAATAAGCAATATCAAAATCAAAGTTTTGGGCGCCATCTTTGACTTCAAATTTTTGGATTTTTCAATTTTGGGTAAGACCATCTCCTGGAGCATAAAAATACCTTTCCCATACGCATATCAAATATAAGATTTGACATGAGCTTCTCCGAGTTATGGTCCACCAAATGAGGTGACCACACTGACGGGACGCGTTTGAAACCAAAAAAGTTATTACTGTTGGCAAATATCGAAAAAGGGTTCTCCAGATTTTTCGGAAATATGAAGTAAACATTGCCCTTGTCATTTTAAGTGCCATTCAAAGGAAGTGGTAGGGGGCCATCAATAAGCAATGTCAAAATCAAAGTTTCTGGCGCCATCTTTGACTTTACATTTTTGGATTTCTTAAAAATGAACACGACCATCTTATAGAGCGTTATATCCCCCTTCAAATGCACATATCAAATGTTATATTTGACCTGACCTTCTAGGAGATATGGCCGTCAAAGTGACCGCGAACGTAGCAAAAATGCTCGAAAATGGGCACATTTGACACCCTGTGGTTACGCAACCACGCAACGCAGAGGTATAATAATTTGGGTTCCTGCATAGGTCGATGAGTAGTACACGTCAATAAATTTTGGTCAAGGTCCTCAAAGATTTGTCGGAAGGTGCTCCGCTTGACGTGGAATGCCTCATATATATGAGGCATTCCATGTCAACTGGACCCCCCTCCCCGACAAATATTTTCGGATTTCTACAAAAACCGAGTATGTTGTAGTGCACATGGGTGTGAGCAAGGACCTCTTTTTGTTTGTCCCTGCGACGCGTGGTTGCATATCTACAGGCTGCGAAAGGTGCGGATTTTTGCGGATTTTGGCTCGTCCGCCTTCAGTTGGAAGGCCATAACTTCGGAAGATTGCGACATATCCCAAATATGATTAATGGAATGGGCGGCTATTGTAACACCCTTTCAGACAGTATGAGTCACGTTCGTAAAGTTTTAAAAATTCATATTAAAGATGGCGTCCAAATGTTTCATTAATTTTTTTTCCGAAATGGACATTTTTAAAAAATTTTGAATTGCTCTTAAAATGAACCCTACATTGTTTTATTGACATTTCCGTAAAAAAACGAGAGTAGACTCCCGTTATTTAAAAACTCTAAAAGCGCATACAATAATGTTGCCTCCGTCCGCACTCAGTTGGAGGCCCATAACTGCCAGGAGATTGTTACAAATTCCAAATTTGATTCATGCGTTGGGAAGCTATTTGAACTCTCTTTCAGACAGTAGGACTCATGCTTGTAAGATATCAAAATTTTGAGTTAAAGATGGTGTCCAAAACTTTGATTTATGTTTTTCTCAGAAATGGACATTTTTGAAAATTTTTGAATTGCGCTATAAATGAAGCCTGAGATGTTTTCTTGACATTTCCGGAAAAAAACAAGAGTAGACTTTCGATATTTATTGACAGGATATATTTTTATAGGGCCCAGTCGCTCGCCCTGCAACGATTTTGGGTCCAGTGTACTTACGCCTTACTACTTCCCCCTCTGTGCATCCCCCATCCCCCATCCGCCATCCCTCATTTGCTGCACATGGCGCCGAAAACAAGTCACTGACCTGTGGGGGCCCAAGTGCCATTGAGCAGATTCCTTGCCCATATCCTTTTCTTTATCCGACTATTTTTGGCTGCTAGGCCGGACTGCTCTCAAAACCGCCAAGACCTTAGGGCAGCTAGGTGGTGTTTCCAAGTGTCAATAAAGGATTTTCGGAATTTTGAGGGGCAGCGACCCGGGTCAAGGTTGTTTTCAAACGCTTTAACTCGAATGCCACAGTGGTCACTCTATTAATGCTCCACAAATCCCCAATCAACGACTGCACTGTACACTGGACGTCTGGACCCAAAATCGTTGCAGGGCGAGCGACTGGGATGCGCCCTATAAAAATATATCCTGTCAATAAATATCGAAAGTCTACTCTTGTTTTTTTCCGGAAATGTGAAGAAAACATCTCAGGCTTCATTTATAGCGCAATTCAAAAATTTTCAAAAATGTCCATTTCTGAGAAAAACATAAATCAAAGTTTTGGACGCCATCTTTAACTCAAAATTTTGATAACTTACAAACATGAGTCCTACTGTCTGAAAGAGAGTTCAAATAGCTTCCCAACGCATAAATCAAATTTGGAATTTGTAGCAATCTCCTGGCAGTTATGGGCCTCCAACTGAGTGCGGACGGAGGCAACATTATTGTATGCGCTTTTAGAGTTTTTAAATAACGCGAGTCTACTCTCGTTTTTTTACGGAAATGTCAATAAAACAATGTAGGGTTCATTTTAAGAGCAATTCAAAATTTTTTTAAAATGTCCATTTCGGAAAAAAAAATTAATGAAGCATTTGGACGCCATCTTTAATATGAATTTTTAAAACTTTACGAACGTGACTCATACTGTCTGAAAGGGTGTTACAATAGCCTCCCATTCCATTAATCATATTTGGGATATGTCGCAATCTTCCGAAGTTATGGCCTTCCAACTGAAGGCGGACGGAGCCAAAATCCGCAAAAATCCGCACCTTTCGCAGCCTGTGGATATGCAACCACGCGTCGCAGGGACAAACAAAAAGAGGTCCTTGCTCACACCCATGTGCACTACAACATACTAGGTTTTTGGGGAAATCCGAAAATATTTGTCGGGAAGGGGGGTCCAGTTGACATGGAATGCCTCATATATATAATAATAATAATAATAATAATAATAAAAACTTATGGGAATGTATCGATTCTAATCAGGGATAGGCAGAGATGGGCATTCCATGGGATATTTTCAAGGTGACCATCAGCTGTGGTAACCTATTTTTGCCGAGATAATATAGCCTATTTTCCTGCTACAAAAATGTTTATACGCATAATATAAGACAATATGAATACCCCAACAGAAATTCTTAGTATATCTCTCCTCCTCCCCCCTATCCAAAGAATCACAATGTCACCATTCTTACTGGTGTATGACATTCTATTGCAAATTCTTTTGTCATAGCATTGATATTTTTGTTGACATCCATTATTTCACTTGTAACAATCCCTGACACACTTCTGACTTACTACTGCTCCCTAGCCTACATTCCATCTTTATTGCAAAATGACCAAAACACATTCTGGGAGCACACATTCAACTGATAGGACACAAACTTGTCAGCTATCACCAGTGGTGTGAAAATAAGAGCAGAGTGTGTTTGTGTGTCACATTCAGAATGGGGAGTTTTTCAAGGAAGTTGAAAATTTTGTTGGTAAGACTGACACTCTATTTTATTTTAGCTTTCCTTTGCTAAGTTGATTACAGTTAAGTTAGCAAAAACCTAAAGCCAGTGAAATGATACCGAGTTGCTGACTAGCATATCTTACCAGGCAGATTATGACTTAAACCTGATGGAATTTGCTTACGCGTGATGAAATTTTAAAGACCAATGGTATATTAGGATATTTGGACTCAACTTGCCAGTCATTTAACCCTTTTAGGGCTACGTGCCTCATATGAGGTCTGGGGGTTTTTGAACTGGGTGCGCTAGAGTTTAGACAGAAATGGTGCAGTTTGCGGCTCAAACTGCTCCTACCACCTCGTGGAAGGGGGCTCAACTACCATGGCGTATGCTGATCAATTTTTCCGCCTCCCAGCGTGAGCTAAACATACCCCTCCCACGGCTTCAGAACAGTGTGTCCCGTAAGTCTGGACTCTCAGGAATTTCTCATAGTACAGTGTTTTAGTATTATTATGTAACCATAGTGACCATTTTAATAGCGACTTTAAATTTTTAATAATTTAATTACATTTAAAGTTAATTGCACTTTAAAAAAATCTGGAATACCCTGTAGATGAATTTTGTGGCATTTTGCATTCAAAAGGACCATGGGTTAAAATGATAAATATTGGAGCATTTATTGTTTTTCATTAAAATCACTCCTACTACAAATTTTGGCCAAGAAAATAAAAAACCGGCCCAAAAAACCCTGCTGTCAAAGGGTTAAGTCATCAAGTGAGGTGGTGCCAGGTGAATATAACTTTAAAATCAGGAGTGTTATTGTATGGAATGACCCCAAAAACTATGACAGCATAGTCATCTAGGCTTATGAAGTAGAATTTAGTGGCTTTATTTTTTAACATGCCCTGACAGTACTGCATTTTTTCTTCTTACACACCCAGCATGCCCCACTCCATTCCAAGGTCTCGTACTCAAACGGTAAATGGTGGGATGGTGGTGCTTCCAAACAGACGCTGCCCCATCAGCTTTTGCCCCTAATGTGCCCTGAGGATGAGAATCGAGATTCGGAATTAAAACCCACTTTCCTCGGCTCCCACTCACCTCAGCCCCTTATTACGGAGGGGCCAAGGCGAGGGTCATATGCAGGGAGCCATGCCTCCAAGAACAACCTGCCTGTTTGCAGGTAGGTTAATTATATGAGGAATTTGCAAAATGTTAGTTTTGTACTACTGTTAGTGTAGTGGAGTCACACCATGATTGAGTGCAGGAATTCCTGTTTACCATGGAAAGAAAAAATTAGGTCTCTATTTGCACCATATTTGACCATATCTGCACTGTCCATTTTTGTTCAGTGTTTTGTCTGAAGTGCATTAAATTTATGGGTCTTTCTCAGTAAGTTGTGTGAAATGTTTTGAAATTGTTGCATTTGGATTTTTGTGAATGTCACTTTGCATTGGAGTTTTTGTTCACTAACAGTTACACATTAGTATATTTTTTCTGTGCACCATGATTTGTGGGATTGTGTGAAAAGTACGGTAACATTTACAGGTATGAGAATTATAGCTAATTTTGGTGGAAGTTTTTAAACGGGTCTTATTTGCTTGGCTCATAAGCCATGCTTGAACCAGTGTGATTTAAAACGGAAGAATGTATGTTGTCTGCAGGGTTGTATAGATGGGGTGTACAGTCACAAACAAAAAGAGGTACCTAGGAAAGAAAAAGTGCTCTGTAAACATTACACGACAAGAAAAGTATATTTTCAACACTAGGATGGACACTGTGCCAGGGTGTTCCTGAAAGTGGGTTTCAGTATGGTATTCGGTGGGATAACATAAGTAACTAAGTTCCTATTATTTCCTCAGGACTGTACAGTTTGAAAATAATGTATGTAGAATTTTTTTAAGCTGTTGGCTATTACTGTTCATAATGTAAAACTAGCCTGTTTATCCGTAAATAATTATTTCACCCTACCTATTTTTAACTAAAAGGTTATTGCAAAACCAGCAGAGAAGTAGAGTTATACTTGCTTCTCAGATCATGAAAAATAGTATGAAATCACTTTTGAACTATTTGTCAAGAAATTGGTTCTTTCAAGAAATGTGTGAAGTGCATGTTTAACTGGCATACCAACAGTTTCTTGAGCTTTCTTATCATGGAGGATAGTTTATTCAGCTGTGTTGAAACAAGCCTTACTGAGATATCCTGGTGTCCTTTTTAATGTCATAAAGGTCAACTTATGACTCAAATTGTGATTGGCCGGAAGAAGTGTCAGTGAATAATCAGCTGTTGATGCAAAGGGAACACTGCTTCCTGTGTTTATGGTGATGGTTGGGCATCCTTTATCAATGCACAGTTGATTTTGCATATGGTTTGGCTTCTGCAAGTCTTCCAATGGGGTGGCATCACTGGTGTGAAAGGTAATCTAAAGGGAACTGTGCTTGCACATCTGGGCAGAAATATCAAATTGTGATGTAGGTGTGAGTTCTAAAACTGAAAGGATTTGTGATTAATGGCACATTGAAGTATCTACTGTAGTTGAAGGATTAATCCTTGAGACAGCTGTGGTATGAGGGGGCTTGCACGGGGAAGTAATATTTGTACTTCAAATTGCCTGTGAAATGTACCCCACATGCAGTTCAAGATGTTCCCAAGAGTATAACTGGGTACTGGAAATTTGCCCAACGTCCACTTATTTTTGGGCCAAAACAGTAAATGGAAATGGCATCGTAGCCAACAATCTCTTGCACTCCAACTCATTACGCAGCACAGTTTGAGGATTGTATTGTGGCATCTAATAATTCTTTTCCCTGTAACAACAGCACATTGCCTCGAGCAGTGTCCCAGAAGTCTCACAGTCTACCAGCAACTGGGAGCAAGACTTATGACGCTATGTGCAACATTTTGCAAACACTGCCAGAAGACTTTGCTAGTCAGCTGACTCTCCTTGACTTCTCCACGTACAAAGTAATTGGCCCAGAGGAGCTAAGCAGCTGTGGCTGGACCAAGCGACGAAAGCAGGAGTTGGCACCCAATGTGGTGGCATTCACACGGCGGTTTAATCATGTCAGCCATAAAAAGACAAGCTAATGAAATTGGTGCCATTCTGTACTGTTTTTAATATCGTGTTGTATATCTGCAGGTCAGTTTTTGGACAGTGCAAGAAATTCTAAACTGCGAAACTGCAAAGCAGCGGGCAGAAATCTTGTCACATTTCATCAGAATCTCCAAGAAGTTGTATGAGCTCAATAACTTGCATTCCTTGTTTGCCATTATATCAGCATTACAAAGTGCACCAGTGTACAGGTAATGGCTCTTACATAAATTCTGTAGCTAAGAATGTAATTCACTTATAAGAATATTTTTTATAGGTTAAGCAAGACATGGGGCCTCCTAAGCAAGAAAGACAAGCTGGTGTTTGATCGCCTCGCAGAACTCTTTTCTGAGACAAAGAACTGGGAGAAACTACGTGAACATATGGATAGCCTGAAATTACCGTGCATTCCATACCTGGGTATGTTTTATAAATGTAGTATGTGTCTGGGTAGAGATAACTTTTACTGAATAAATCGAAACAATTTAGATGTGAAAACATTTTAAAAGCCCATCAGGAATTTCTTAACAGCTTATTTCAACTCTTAAGAATTTGCCACCTCTTGATATTTTGAAAATACTTTGGTCGAAAAATGGGTTTGGTGTTGAATATGGTTTTATTTTTGCTACAAGATATCTAATGTCAGTTTCACAAGCTGTATTGAGTTAAACCATTTTTCACATTTTTTACAGGTCTTTTTCTCACTGATTTGGTGTACATTGACATGGCTCATCCGCACACGGGTGGACTTGAGCCATCTCCACGCCAGCTCAAAATGAACAATATCCTTCGTGTGCTATCAAACTACCAGCAGTCTGATTACTCACACCTACCCATCAATATGGATATTCAAAACTACTTACAATCAGTCCGTTACATCGAAGAACTGCAGAAGTTTGTTGAGGAGGACAATTACAAGTGAGTGGTTTATGTATAGTTTCCCCATTACCCAATTAACCTCATGTTTACCGCTGGATTTTGATATTTTTTCGAGTGTTTCAGTCTATCGTCCACATCAGCAGTAACAAGATCCAGTACATAAATTTTGATGTTGGGGCATAGGCTAGATGGGCTAGATGTAGTGGAAGTGTCTCAGATGCATCAACTTTGGTTTTGTGTCCAGAGAGGGCGCGAGCGGGCTCATATGTTCCCACTTGGCCATCAGGTCAGCGCATTGTTCCCTCTACGTGTTTATTTTTCGGCGGCTTGCACGCTCGAAATAAGCCAAGATGATGCAATATGATTGCCCCCTCCCTCTGATGGATTATGGAAACATTAAGTGTCTGTTTAAAAAATTTTAAAGGCCCGGTTTAATAGGAGGTATTGTGAGCCACCAGGTGCAAATAAACAGGTAGCTCAGGTGTTCCAAGCCAACTACCTGTCAGCTCGGAGCAGTGCTGCTGACCAATCAGGAGCAAGTCTCTTCCCACTGGCTCATGGCGGAGCACGGGAAGGGGAGTAGCCAGGCGTAGCCTTGAGCATTTCATATTTTCATCCGGATTTTTTCTCCCACGAAAAGTTAGTTAGTCACAGAATTTCGGGATTTTAAAAAATTGTTTTCCGATGCATGTCCACATACTGGGAAAAATGCGGCAGGTAGCTATGTCTAATTAAATTCGTGCAGTAAGTGTTTGTTTACAATGAACGAGACCTATGACGTCATGCCATTAAAAATATAACTAGGGTTGCATAACCACCCAAGAACATATAAACTATAAGCATGTCCTAAGGCCATGATGAAAGAAATTTTCATCTAGGTGATACCAATAAATTGTAAAAAATTGTTATGTGTGGTATGATTATATAATCATGCCAAGGATTGGGGTCATAGTTTCAAATTAAAATCAAACAACTACATATCAACACCTATTACAACTGAAACTTTATTCAAGTCATGTTGATTGTAATTTTGGTTTCATTCTATGTAGATTGTCACTAAAGTTGGAGCCAGTATCTCCAGGACCCAGCGCAGCTAGTTCAAAGGAGATGGTGAGTGAAGGTGCCTGGGCACTCAACTTATCTCCAGCGAAAGGTTCAGGTTCCCTCCGCATCCATACGTCAACTCCAGGGAAATTTATGCCAGGTCATCGCAAGGCATCTAGTCTAGGAAGCAAGTAAGTTTTGTGGTGTGCTATATGCATGCTTCTTAAATGACTAACAGTGTTGTACAGAATAACTGGACAGTGTGATGTGTGTGCATATGTAATTCTGCACAGTTTTGTGTATAGAAGCAAGACTTCTGAGTGTTTACACACTGACTGGTAACTTTTTGATATCTTAAATAGTTGGCTATCATTTGCATATGCAATGGGAATTTGCAGCAAGCAGAGTGATATGAGCAGAGTGAACAGGTACGCATGAGCACTAACACATGAGTGGTACGCTAAGTGGATTTTGAACCGGGTTAAACACTACCACTTGCACTATTTTTACATGTATTTTATTCAGGTTTTAAAATACAGTAGGACCCCGATTATTATCAGACCGTCCAGCTTCAGCAATAAATCTATGTTTTCTCATGAAATACTGTAATGCAGGCATACTAAGGATTAGTTTTGTATTGCCTTAGTTAAATTTATTATAAATACACTGCAGCAGAGTGTGTATAAAGGACAAATACTTGACAATGTCTTAGAAAACCATAACATTGTACATTATTTCATGTTTTTATATGTTTTTGCTGCGTTTCATTCAAGCTTTCTTTGCTTCTCGGATTATCCAACCTTTTTGGTTATCCGACAATGCCCCAGTCCCGTGGGTGATGGATAATCGGGGTTATACTGTATACAAAATGACACCTTACTGTTTTGCACTCAGTGTGAAGGGGTTTTTTTTTTGTTTAAGATTTATGGTACATATTGGGACTGAATTTTGTAGCTGACATGTATAAAATTGCAATGGTTTTTGCATTTGAGCATCAGGAGGGGAAAACACTATCAAGGGTGTTGGTCTGCTTATGTGAAAACTGCCATGATCACTTCGTTTACTTCAGCAAATCAGTAACTGGGCCTTTCAGCAAGGCTAGTCTGACCAAGGTGATTTGCATTAGATTGTACAATTTCACCAGAGTAGAATTCACCTTGGAAACTAGGAATAGTTGAGTGCTGAGTGAATGTTGTCAGAAGTTCAAATTCATAAACAAATATGGATATAAACCTCACCAGGCTAGTTCATTTCTTAGTTCCTTCTCAGTAGTATGGTGCCAGACAGGAATGGTGAAGTACTGATGGCCCCATGAACTGATGGGGCAAAAGAGCAAATCAAAGTGACGAATTAGCAACAAATACATCTCTTCATTTCACTCTTCTACCCCAGC
Organism: Catajapyx aquilonaris; assembly: GCA_000934665.2. Taxonomy (NCBI): domain Eukaryota; kingdom Metazoa; phylum Arthropoda; class Diplura; order Dicellurata; family Japygidae; genus Catajapyx; species Catajapyx aquilonaris. The sequence goes on from JYFJ02007483.1 coordinate 9,696, forward strand.
GGCTCATGGTGTCACCAGCACTTCACCATTCCTGTCCGTCACTGTACAAAAGAATCCAAAGACTGCCATCATTATTTAATAATGATGGCAGTCTTTGGATTCTTCGGGTGTTCAGTACACTAACGCGGCAACAACACAAGCTGATCATCTCCCACTTTTCTTCAAACTGGTCTTATTTGAACACAGATCCACATCATCCTATTACACATTCGGCCCTTTGACGAAGAAACCCAATTCCGAATAGTTATTGAGCAGAAAAATTTTAAACATGTTTTTAATGGTTTTTAATTTTTTGCAGAGTACTGAAGGAGAATTCTGTAAAAGTGTAAATGGTAGGAATGCAATTGATGACGGTGGGGATCTGTGTTCAAAATTTCGAAGCTCTACCTGCAGCGGAATTTGTGTTAGGGCAAATTTTAAAAAACGTAACAAGACATTGGAAAAATTCATTGTTGAAATATTGCATATTCGGTCTTTTTATTAATAGTCAACACTGGTATAGGAACAATAGAATGACAATCATGTCCAAGATTACATTACATAAACTACTCCTGTCAAAAAAAATAAACAAATAATACACACATCTATACAATGATTAATGTTGCTCCTCTCCAGTCATATGAGCGATGTATGCCTTTCTGCTCCAGCTTATCACCTCTGACACACACAGCTTCCTGAACAGCCGCAGATATGATCGGCTGCACAGTCTCCTGATAATCTTGTCGTTCGCTGGGTCCCATGACCCCAGTGATCCCACGATTATCGCCTGTACCGACATTATTTATTATATATTATTTATTATAATAACTAAGTTATAATAATAACTAAGTTATTATAATAATAATAAAGTGATGATGATGATGATGATGATGAAAAAGGAATATTGCAGGGTCCCCACAAGTCTCATGGCGATTACTAAGCAAAGTGGCCAAGCCCATGAGGCCTGCAGAGAGTTTGTTTACGTGATGAATCCTACCATATCTCCCAATGTCATATGAAGCAACCTGAGCTGAAATTTTTCATCACATGTAACTCCCAAGCCGATGCCCATTGGCATGCACAGGAACTTGGTCATGAAGAATAATTTTTCTTTTGTATTAGGTCGCTGTGGAGTCAAAACCACGTAACTCGAATAATACTAATTTTTCAGGAGAGCAAAAAAACCGAATAAAAAAATTACACTTGCATTGAGATTTAATTGCGTCACCTGGCCACATCTTCGCTCCTATTGGGCAAAAAATGATGGCAGAAGCAGTGCAAAATGCCAGATTTTCATAATCAAAAACCCGCAATCAGCCGAAAAGCGAGTTACGAGGTTTTGACTCCACAGCTAAGATTAATTTTCATAATTGAATAAGATTTGTTGCAGGAAAATCTGAGATAATCACATTGCGTTGTTGCCTTGTAAGGTTAACAGCCAGCCATATTGAATAACGTGGAAATTGGTTGTTATCTATATTCATATGAGGTACTTTTCCTACGCTCTAAATACATGCATATCAAAGAATGGTGTGTGTGGCATAGTTAGGTACAATTGGATTGAGAATAATGGTGATAGGGGAACTTGGTGCAGTAATTTTGCAGCATAATGTTACTTGAGCAGGTTTGGGACTGTAAAGCAAAATTTACTTTCTCTCCCTTATTATGCAGTGATTCCAATTGAAATGTTTTTAGTGGTTAGCAATTATTCACAATAAAGCTGCATATTGTTAAGCATCTGCTTTCAAAGAGTTACTTTTCACATATGGGCATTTTTGCGATAGAGCGGACTTGAAGCGGCAATATATTTTTTTGTTGAATACTGCGTTTGATCACACCAATCAGATTCTCAGAATCTCTACTATTATAAACAATGCCAACCTTAAAATTGCCCAGTGTTGCTGTTCTTTGGCACCAGCTGCTCATACGTTCAACTGTGCGCGCAGACGGCCTTTTGGTGTCTGGGGACACGCATGGCTTTTGGTGCCTTTGTAAGCATTGCCATTCATTCGATCACTTCTCAAGCGTGCCCTGTTGGATGCAGCTTGATGTCCTCTTTCGATTGATGTGCTTAAATTGTCGGAGGTGATCTCTCTGTGCGTCAGTTTCAGTAACTAACCGGAGTCATCCGAAAGCTTTGGTTCGTTACCAAAAACTACAAAAAATTTCAGTACGCACCCTATACCAATGATTTGGAGCGTCAAACAGCGCAAACTTCAGTGGGAGTCGTGCAATGCAGCAGTGTGCAAAGATTCAGCCCAATACCATACCTTCATGTATTTATTTGGACGTAACGAACCCAGGCATTTTCCTGCCACCAAGCGCACTCCCTCCGATCTCTGCTCAGATAGTAAGCAAATCTACGGCCAAAAATGCAGAAATTTTTATGTAATGGATTTCAATGGCGCTGATTTCAGATTCGATATCAAAAATTCAAAATGTAAAATGGCAGATCCGATATGGCAAGACAGCATATACGAGAATTAGACAGGTATACAGTATTACTGCATTAGAGTCAAAATTAGTTTGTGGGGACTTAAGAGGGCACAACACAACACAAACTTCAAATTATCTAGATGAGATAAAAGATACTCATTTTGGTATCTAGATACTCCCAATCACTGACACGATTGCCAGTTACCGCTAAACGACTGTAGACTAGGGCCTCTGACTGCTCGGAGTCAAAATGCATGTCACCACCACAAAGGAATGCATGAGTCACTACCTACAGGAAAGGGAGCTTAAAACACGTGGCTTTCAGAGGGCTTCGTGCATTCCTTCGCGGCTTATGGAGAATTAACCAGCTGGGGTGGAAATCTCCAAGAACGAATCATACCACATGTGTGCCCAACTTGGAAATTCCCCGCTGTTGACAAGAGTTCACAAAATATATTCGACTTATCAAGAAAATCAAGTTAATTATGCTATTTCGAGTTATCGGAATTCAATTTGCATTACATATGTGGAGAATCCGCCAAGTCCAAGATTTTCTTCGACTTATCGAGAATTTCAAGTTATCGGGATTTAACTGTATTAGGTCAAATGGCCTTAGTCTTTTAAGTGAAGCTTTGAATAATGGGCCCAGCTATTGGCCTGAGGTACAGTGCCGGACATTAATTCCATCATACTGTTAGCAACATTTTCCAAAGTGGCAAAAGGGCATATCGAAGTGATATAGTGTGGGCAGTGAGAGTTAGAAAAGGTAGGTCACCCAAGGCCCACCATTTCATACCCTCATGGCTCGCACTCTATCTCTTTGATTTGCACTTCTGCCACATCGGAAAATGTTGCTAGCAGTATGACGGAATTAATGTCTAGTACTGTACCAGGGAGTCAGAAGGCCTTAAGGCTGGAAATTTTTTGCAATTCAGACCTTGAATGAATATTTTAATTCAATACTTGAAGCTAGTATTTTTGACAAGTGCTAGGTGTAATTGATTGAAACCATTTACTTAATAATGAGCATGCTAATCACAACTGACATTTCAATTGGAACGTACTATACAGTGTGTTCCATTTATTAGGGTGCTTTTAGTTATTGCAAATATTGACCCAAGTTGTTATTTTTGTGTTGCTTTTTGTGTCCTTATCGAGATGCCCAATTATATAGCACAGAAACTTGTATTTTCGACCACACCTGGGCACCTTGATCAGGTGCTACACAGAGCTACAAAAAAGTACCGTAATAAATTCTTAGGTTCACATTTGCAATAACTAAAAGAACCTGAATTATGGGAACATTCTCTATAACATAGAAAAATATCATGCCAATTACCATTTGCATGGGATTTTGGACTATGAGTATTGCATAAGAACAACTGTGGACATATTAGTTTCCCTCCTGGTGAAGTCTATTTTGAGTAGTGGGGAGTGCCCAAAGCACGTGTGCTTTGCAAGGCTGGGGATAGAGTAGAACGTGATAACAGTCATGTTAACATGTGACCTACTGCAACTTTCATATTATCGTGCAATCCCACCTTGCATTCCATTCCCAACCTTCAAAAGCACATGTGCTCTATTTACACTCCCACTATTTAGACTCACCTGGAGAGAAGCCATTTCATTCACAGTTCTTGTTACTCATTAGGTGAGACTATAACTACAATACTTTTACAAATATTTTCAAATTTTGTGCAATTGATCCTTCAGAGAGATGAAATTGGCTTGACAGTAGTTGTTGAAAATTAACCCTTGAAATAAGTGAAAATGCCAGGAGTGCACCAGGATTGTGGCAGCAGAAGGAATGAAAGAATGCAGAGAGCACCCTTATTTTCAGCAGATTCCGCAGTGCCAGCCTACCTCGTAATTTTCACAAGGTGGAGCGCCACTTCTCGCTTAGAAGTCCGGCTTGTGTAATGCCCAGTGTTGGCACAACGCGGTGAGTGAGTTCAAGCAGGTGTTTATGCTAGGTGGATGGATTGGGGGTGTGGATGGTCTGCATGGTGCAATTGCTATTAATGGAACCTATGATTTCTTATATACGGTACCAGATATTCTATGTCCAGTGCACAGCTATGAATTGTTTGCATGATATGCAATGTGCTATGTAGAAGTATCAAAATTTAGAGAGCTGATCAGGGGATACTCAGAGAAATTTAAATAGGTTTGGTGGTACTGCAGCATTAGTTTAACAAGTCAAGGCATTGTTCTCAGGATGCGTTGCATGAAATTATGGAAATCAGGTGATGATGGTGTGTGAGATATAATCAGACATAATATCCTGCAATTCCCTTTCATGTCCAAAAGTGTTCTTACTTTAGTTTTTATTTTAAATTTGTTGTTTGTGGATTATTTCTGTTCATTGTAGATGGGTTAGTTATGGAAATGACACATTTTTTTCCCTTCATCATGCACTTCAAATTGCAACTGACATGGCCCATGCACAAGTTGAACTGATTACGTAAACATTCTACCATAATACTGTGCAAATAGCAGCATGTCAAAATAAGCGATGACCAGATTAGGGAAAATGCACATCTGGTGGCTAAAGAGCATGCTCATATAAAGCAGAACTTTGTCTACATTTTGCATGGGAAAAATACGTCACGTGAAAACTAAAATTTCTTTCCATAAGGGAACAATATAATCCCATCCCCTGCAACTGTCACTCAATTGTCCCTTTTTGAGGGCTTTTATGCTCTCCTAACTCTCTTACCAACTTTTGTGATAAATGTGCCCTTTCTTACACTCGGAGAACGTCTTAATCAATGTTAAATATCATTAGAGTTCACACTTAAGTTTCATTTCCAACCTAAACTTCATTTTGCCCCTCCTCACAAGGTGTTTGTAGATATTCAGTAGTGATTAAAATTTAAAGGTTGTAATCATTTTCAAGGGAAGGAGAAAAATCACAAAATTACCCCTCTTAATACCGGCCAGGCATTTCCCCCTGGGTATACCGGCCCCCTGGTCGATCTCGTTTTATACCAGCATGTTGCTCTTGCCACAGTAACATGACAGTATCAGTATTATTAGTTTTCCTCAGATACATTATTCTCATGTCAGAAAAGCAGAAGTGGTACATGGGCCAAACGCATGTGATAAATAGGGGAGAGTACCATGCTATTGTTAGGTATTCAAATAAATTGTGGACACTGCGCAATACTGTGCAGGGTTCTGGCAATAGTATGTAAAGCAAAGGGTTCCACAACAAGAAAAATGATCAGGGCTGCTGCAACATTATATGGGAAATAAGCTTACGTTACATACTTGCCCTGATCTGAAAATATTGGGACACCCCCAAAAAATGGAGTGGTGGGGTTATACACAGGATGTGATAAAAAGTTTCCATTAAGATTAT
>JYFJ02007484.1:0-15611 GCA_000934665.2 Catajapyx aquilonaris
GTCCAAGGTATAATCGTATTTATTTCAGTTGTTAACTGTCAAATGAACTTCAAATTTGGTATCCTCCTAGCTCAATTGTTACTATTCATAATTATCCGTTCTAAAGTCCAGATAATCTTAATGGAAACTTTTTATCACATCCTGTGCATAACCCCACCACTCCATTTTTTGGAGGTGTCCCAATATTTTCAGATCAGAGCAAGTACAACAGAGAAAACACGAAATACTTCCTAGAAAACCATTCACATTTTTTAAAAAAATTTTGTTCAAAAACGACGACTGTTAACTTATTGAGTGATTGTATGGTTTAAAATACGCATTTTTCCACAAATGCAAACCATGCTAATCACAAGTAAGAAGTGACTTTTCTTTCAATAAGAAGCGCTGCGAATATAAAAGGATCCCTTCCATCAGGATTGATTTGGCTGCCGCCACACTAATTTGTATTTGAAGTTGTTACTTAATAATAGATAAAAAGTGAAAGACAGTTTTTAAAAATTTCTCCCCTGAGTAGGGAAAACCTGGGATCAAAAGTTGAAAATTTGTAATTATTTTGCACTTTAAATGGCCTTAGCACTATAGGTTTCCATAATAATTGTATTTCAGTGTTCCCCACAATGGCAGATTCTGGCAAATTTTTTTATTATCTTAAATTACATATTTTAAATTATTTCTATTATCCCGTGATAACCCGATTAGGGGGGTGGATTACCACCATTTTAGAATAATTTTTCCATTTTTCTTCAGTCACCATGCAAGGAATTCGGGAAATGGGGTATGGATAGGGATTGTTGGGGAGGGGACACTTGTGCAGGTGCAATGTCTTAACCTTTGGGCCATGTGCAGTCCCCCAGGAGGTTAGGTTGCCAGACACCTCCTTGGTGCAGGTCAGACCTCCCGACGCTCTCAGACCTCCCGACGCAGGTGAAAGGGAAATCCCAGGCGGGTATCGAACCTGGGACCTTTCACTCTCAGCAAGCCGAGACGTTACCATCTCGGCCACCACACCTACCCTTAAATTACCATTCAAAAAATTAACCGTGTTGGACAATCATTGGCAACACCTAAAATAGGGTGTTACGAGGTGGAATCCTGCAGAGGCGCATTTAAGATTATATTGTTCTGGAAGGTTTCTACTGTTGGATCTGTTGTGGCCATTTAAAATGCCAACAAATAATTGAAAATTCACAATTCTCGAGTTCATAATTGGAGTACTCAGAAAACAGACTTTTAAAACTGAGTTTTACATTTTAGCATAATATTATTAGGAACAACTTCCAATAAAAATTTTTGTGGACCACTGCAAAATCAATCCTGGAAGACATCATTTTAAATAGTAAGGGAACGAGCATGGTAAGCATTACCTTTCCACAAGATTCACGTGAAATAAAATTCATTGTACTGTACCAGCAAGCCCTGCATTACTAACTTACCCGTCCGACCTGAAAATTCAGCATTTGCACTTTGGTGGTGTTTTTAATAAAGATGCGAGGCGCAAACGACCTTATCGGACCTTATCTGCTCTGTTTTGATAGTAAGGCAGTGTATCTGACGTTAACTGTTTTTAACAACATTTTTTCGAGATATTACTGCTTGATTAATCCCAAGAGTCGCCTAATTATAGGAATAGAAAAAAATTCGGATGATATTCCCTCTGAAGTTTGTCTCAACACATTGTGCTTGGCCGGGGTTTTCCGGAGATTAATGAGTTTTACCTGGGAGAAGCCCATGAAACTCTGACCAAACCTTCAGAAACTTCAAGAAACTCCTCAAACACCCAAACTCCGTGTACTCTTTGTTAAGGAAGTGCGCAACATCTCGCCACCCCTACTCTAGAGGTGCAAAAGATGCGTACTTCGTCTCTGATCCTTGGAGCATTCTAAGGCGATATGTTTCTGGTTAGTTGTATCTACTTCGGCTCCATCCTGACTGAGATCATCAAGGAGCACTGTTACATCTGTGATGTTTTGAATGCTTAGGTGGGAAGGAAACAGCGGCTAGTGTTCAGGTAGGTCAAGTGACAGCCATGTCCTCATCCTCCCACAGCTATGGCATGGGGACTGTATCGACGAACCCTTCATATACAGGGTGTTTCAGAGTCACGGGTCAAGCGCGCGCGAGGGGGTGGGGGGAAAATCGTAGGTGGCGACAACCCCGGTCGGCTTTATAAAACCTGCTATACCGGGAGGGTACTGTACACACTACTGTACTGTAGTACACTACTTTGTACAGTACCCTGCCGGTATAGCATTCGAACAGAAAGGATATGACGTCACGCCGCAATAAAATAATTGATTACCGCGTATTTCTGATTGTTTTATAAAACCGACCGGGGTTGTCGCACCTACGATTTTTCCCACCCCCTCGCTAAACGATCGATACTATAGCAATGCCAATCTAGGTAGTATAGTATTTCGATATCTATGATTGTTAGCGTCGAATTAACATTTAAGTAACTAGGCAATGCAAGTTGTAAACAGTCTTGGTTCGCTCTTCGACCTAGATGGGAGCGTTTCTACAAGCTCCATAAAGTCCTTTTTTTACCACTCAAAGAATCAAAAACCAACCTTTGTACAGGTAAGCCACGATCACCCAGAGGGTAAAAGTCTATTTTCTGAGTATTGCAATTCTGAACTCGAGAATTATTAAGAATTTTCAATTATTTGTTGACATTTTAAATGGCCACAATATATGTCAGGCATTCCACGTCAAGCGGGCCACCTTTCCGACAATTCTTTGAGGACCTTGACCAAAATTTAGTGACATGTACCAGGGTCCCCTACATGGTTGCCTCCCCCACCCTAACCAGGGTATTGTCTTCACGTAGTCCTTATGCAATCTAGCTCCAATATGGCCGCCCCATGCTGCAGGATAGGGAATTGGCACGCGATTCGTTTTTGTTTTTTTCTGTTTTTTTTCACTGCATGTAGCTCCTATGTGAATTAGCTCCAATATGGCGGAGAGACAATACCCTGTCTAGGTGGGGGAGGCACTCATGTAGGTGACCCTGACATGTACTACTCATCGACTTATACCGGGTGTATCTGAACTCAGTGCCCCGAGGTATATGACTGCCTTCCTAGCCACCAGAGGATCGATTTAAGTATAGGAATCATTATGTTTGACCGCCGCATTACGGAGATACACTCTTGAGCGATTTTTGCCTAATCGCTCCTTCTGACTTTTAAATAGAATTTTCTGGTGTAACTAGCCAAAGAGGCCTTACCACCTGTGGGCAACAAACCAACAAAGTCCCGCCCCCAGACCTTCCAGAGCCTTCTGACTGGGGGAGGGTTCGATGGGTGGCCTAACCGACAGGATATTTTGTACTACATGTTTGCGGCCAATTATCTCCGTAATGCGGCGGCCATACATAATGACTCCTATACTTAAATCAATCCTCTGGTGGCTAGGAAGGCAGTCATATACGTCCGGGCACTGAATTCAGATACACCCTGTATTATGCAGGAAGCCATATTATTATACCTCTGCGTTGCGTGGTTGCGTAACTACAGGGTGGGCACTTGCTATTTTTGACTTATTTTACGCTGTCAGGGCTTTGAATGGAGGCCCGTAACTTCTGAACCCCTAAAGTGATTCCAAAAGTGATTAGTGATTTGGACAGGTTTGGAAACGCTCTTTAATACTATCACATCAAGAATTTTGAACAAAATGAAAATTTCGATTTCAAAATGGCGACCAAATTTTGATTTTGATTTCGCTCAAATTTGGACTTTTTTGATATTTTTAAATGTCTCTTAAAATGAAGCTTGAACGCTATACTACTGATATTTTCGAAAAACTCTAGAGGAGCCTATTTTGATTTTTACCCGCTACAAGCTGCGATAGGANCCTACCTGGGCTCAGCGGGCGCGTCCGAATGCGCATCACCTACTCTCTCTCGCCGTGACGTCACAGGTGGGTGTTGGACGCGCTCTAGGACACGCCGGAAGGCCGGGTGCTGGAATATTAGTTTTTACTGCTTGATGTGGGCAGGGGGTAGGGGTACGATGTACTAACCCAACCTAACCATACCTAACCTTCACTCGTTGCGGATGCAGCCCTATCTTCACGAATGCGAATATTAATATTCACTGCTTGATGTGATGTGGGCAGGGGGTAGGGGTACGACGGGGTCCGATGTACTAACCCAACCTAACCATACCTAACCTTCACTCGTTGCGGATACAGCCCTATATCTTCACGTAAAAAAAGACGACGAAAAAAAGAGGGGGAAAAAAGGGGGGGAAAAAAAGAAGCCTAACGGGGACTCGAACCTGCAGCCTTCTGATCTATAGGCCAGTGCGCTTACCAATACACCACAGCAACTATCGCTGGGATTGCTTCTTCCGATGGGGATTCTTATGCGCACCTAGAGCGCGTCCAACACCCACATGTGACGTCACGGCGGGAGAGCGGTGATGCGCATTCGGACGTGCCCGCTGAGCCCAGGTAGGGTTAACGAATACGCCCCCCCCGCCCCCTCTCTTATTCCCTCCCGGCCGGAGACCCATTAATTGCGCTGCGCTGGCGCGGTTCATCTCTGCTGCAGCTGGCTCACTGGATCTCACTTTCTTATTTACCCAACTGTAGGAAGTAAGTGTGATAGACACAATATAGACACTGCCCTTCCCTGCTTACTCTACGAGTAGAATCATCAGCAATCAAAGTTTTGGGCGCCATCTTTGACTTTAAATTTTCGGATTTTTCAATTTTGGGTAAGACCATCTCCTGGAGCATGAAAATACATTTCCCATACGCATATCAAATATGGACCTTTTAGCCGTGACGTATTTGTTGACATTTATTCGCGGCGGCCATGTTGTTGGTTGGCCAGAACCAGCAATGGCGGCATGCTGTGCTGCTTATTTCTGCAACAATATCACGAGTAAATAAGCCACACCGGCCTATTTTTCGGTTCCAGTGATGTGGAGGGGAGGGCCAGATTGTTGGCCGCGGTCAGGAGAGTGGAGAAGGTCGAGAAAAGTTGGTAACCCACCAAACATCGGCGGATTTGCGGAGCTCACACTTTGCACAAAGTAACCATTTCCCGTGTTTATTTCCCTGCTGGAAGTAGCAGTGTGACTAATTAACCATGGCAAACCTAACAAACTGTCACAAACACTGTCAACTACACGAGCTGGAGCGAGCATTTACGCACGAGAGTATCGTATCGCGTATCGTATCGCTTCGCCTCTTTACCTCTCCCGTAGTAAGACTTTTCGCGTAGTGCGGCAGTGGTTCCAAAGGGCGGGCCATGTCGGGGAGCCCCGTAGGTAGGCCACGGGCCAACCACGGGCCACAGCAGACGCTCACAAATCCCGGCAGACCTCAAAAACCCTGCCAACAACCCAGGCAGGATAGGGGTTTTAGCCAGCCAACAAGATGGCCGCCTTTGTTGTCATGACATATAGCGTTAAAAGGTCCATAAGATTTGACGTGAGCTTCTCCGAGTTATGGTCCTCCAAATGAGGTGACTATAATATTATTACGGGAGGCGTTTGGAACCAAAAAAACTTATTGTCGGCAAATATCGAAAAAGGGTTCTCCAAATTTTTCGGAAATGTGAAGTAAACATTGCCCTTGTCATTTTAAGTGTCATTCAAAAGAAGTGGTAGGGGGCCATTGATAATAAGCAATGTCAAAATCAAAGTTTCTGGCGCCATATTTGACTTTACATTTTTGGATTTCTTAAAAATGAACATGACCTTCTCATAGAGCGTAAATATACCCTTCGAATGCACATATCAAATGTTAGATTTCACTTGAGCTTCTAGGAGATATGGCCATCTACAGTAAGTGACAGCGAACGTAGCAAAAATGTCCAAAAACTGGCACATGTGACACCCTGTAGTTATGCAACCACGGAACGCAGAGGTATAATAATTTTGAATCCTGCACAGGTCGATGAGTAGTACATGTCACTAAATTTTTGTCAAAGTCCTCAAGGATTTGTCGGAAGGTTGGTGTTCCGCTTGACGTGGAATGCATCGGTTATAACAGACTGATTTCCTCGGTCTCTTGAAGTCTGTTATAACCAGAATCTACTGTATGTTATTGGAGTAGTGAAAACATGATGGGCTTGAAAGATCATAATTTGCAAATTTTTTGCATTTGGCATGGCCACCGAAATTTAAAACGAGCCAGTGCATGATCCCACATTATAGAGAATATAGACTGTAATAATAATGATGATCATGATGATGATGATACTGATAATAGTATTGTCACATATATTTCAAAGAGATTAATTTAAATAACTGTTACCAGTACTTTAATATTGCCGGCGCTGCGCTGGTGGTCTGGTGGTTATCGCGCTCGCCTCTAGTCCCAAAGTTGTGGGTTCCCCCCGGCAGAGGTTGACCCGGCAGAGGTCGGTGACTTTTCTCCGGGTGGTATAAAAGTGAGAGTGCGCCTTCCTTCGGAGGGGAAGTAAAGCTGTCGGTCCCGTGTGTCTGTGACATTGCGCGAGTGCACGTTAAAGATCCCCAGAGTGGCCAAATTTCTAGGAGGAGGACCACCCCCTGGTGTCGGTGTTGAGCCTTAGCAGCAGAAATAAGCCGACCTTAAGCCTCCACTAAAATACTTTAATATTTAATATTCAAGGCGGCAATCACATGATTCGTCATTGAAATGAACTACAATGTCCGGCAAGGAGGCCTGTATACATTTATTTATTTATTTATTATTATGGCAGATTCCGAGTGCCTTCTTTGGCCATTTTAAATGTTAAAAATTGCAAACCATATGTGTGGGCATGGAGAGGGTACGTTGAATTACGCTGATGTACATGCTGCAATGCTTTAGAAATTCGTGATTTGTTTCATGTCATACAAAACCGGCCATTTTTCTTAGATAACATTTCAAAAATCCGTCCGTCTGATATAATATGGCATGCCCAACGCTCAACCAAGGTCAACACACGACCCGACGATGATTTCCGCAGCACTAGCACTAGAACAGGCCCACAGCACCAGTGAACAGCATCCTTCCCCTATGCTTTCCCATGTTTTCCCGTGCCTTCTTGCCACAAGTGTCATGGCGCCCTTGTGGCACGATCGATACTATAGCAATGCCAATCTAGGTAGTAAGTTATAGCAAGAGCTCTTGGTTATAGTATTCCGATATCTATGATTGTGTAGGGAGGTGAAGTGGCGCAGCGGTAACGCTCGCGCCCACGGATATTAAGGTCCCGGGTTCGATCCCCACCCGGGGTTCCCACCTTTATCCGTGCAGAGTTGGGCCATCTCTGGCTTCATTTCGGGTGGCAATTTCCGACAGACTAAGCCACCCGGGGGAGTTCAAAAAATGACGATTAGAGACATTGCACTTGCACTTTGCACATCCCCTCCTACCTACCCTGGAGAAATTAAATAAGATCTTCTTATATGGCTCCAATTTGCGATGGTGGTAATCCACCCCCCTAAAGGATATGGTAAATCCCAATGGGGTAATGCAAAAATAAAAAAATCTATGATTGTTACCGTCGATATAACAAGTAACTAGGCAATGCAAGTTTTAAACAGTCTTGGTCCGCTGTTAGACCGAGAAGGGAGCGTGTCTACAAGCTCCAAAAAGACTGACGTTTTACCACTGCAAGGCTCAAAAACAAATCCTTCTACAGGTAGGCCACGATCACCCAGAGGGACGCTCACCTCCGGGAAAGTCAACGCCGGAGTTTCAAGTCACCTTTTATGTTTAAGTAGGTAGAGTACTAGCCATTTTCCTTGCAAGCAGGTGAACCATTTTGCATGCAAGTTTTAGAGTATAGGGTCATTCCCACGTGCCACAAGGAGCATGATCCTTACCCCCGAAAATCGCGATTGGGGTGTTCCCACATGCCCTTCCTCCACCCGAACGCGTTTACGAAGGTGACTGTGGCAACCAGCTTGAGGAATTGACTGCCAGCTTTCGAGTCGCGATCCTGACGTCACTCCCCCCTCCGGACCGGGCAACATGGCGGCTCCCTACTAGGCCCCGTCTGCCCACGTGTCTGCCCCCTCGCTCTGCGGGCAGCCAGGACCTGTGTAATAAAGTAGATAGCATGCCTCCATGCTATTACAGCCAGGCCTATCGTAGAGTCACCCGTGCCTTTGTCCGGGAGCCGAAGCGAGAGACATTTTTTCGCCAGGCGGGTGGGCGTGGTTACAGACCACTCCACCGAAAATCACGAAAAGTACGTGGCCCGTGGAAACAGTCAACTATATAACGATCCTGATTGTGCACCTCAGAAACGTGGTTCAAGATCGAGATTTTGTGGCACATGGGAATGACCCTTATATTCCCTAGGGCCTAGGCCTTTGGCTTGTCACCTCGGTGTAGGCTACATGGTGTTTCACTATAGGTAGTCCCCCCGAAGAACCAGCGGTACTTTTCCGTTTGCTGAGAGCCACTATGCATATTTTCTGTAACGTATCTACCCTTTATTGTTACTCTATGGAAATTCAGTCATTGTTGACACTGTTTACTCCATAAAAATGTGAAAGGTGGTATTGTTGACTATAACAAAGAGGCCTTGTTCCAAAATATATCCATATAGTGGCTCTCAGCAAACGGGAAAGTACCGAACCAACTATATTTTTCATTCAAATCTATCCGGAAACATGATGTTTGTGTACAACTTACCTAGGTTCATGGCAATGTAGCACCATTCACAATGAGATAATGCCGTAACTGCCCTTCACCGACATCCAGACACACCCGAACATGAAGCTCCAAATCATCAAAGGTCCTCCGCAACATACCCTCACCAATAGTAGGATTTCTGTTATGAGTCTGGTACCAAAACCGTGGCAGATGACCTCCTTTAGAGGAAAACTAGGTATTCTGTTTCCACCTGCCAAAGATCCGCCAATGAGGGTATTATTTTGAATCCTCGTGCTTACAAAAATAAGCCTCAACATCAGAAGACTTGTAAAGCACTATCAGTACAGCAATTGAACGAGAATATTCTGGGAGGACTTTCGATAATATGGAACGTCGCGTTAGAGTGTGTCTATAGATGTCGGTAAGTGGAATACAATAATTCCAGCACTAATTGTAAATTGTGCTACATTCCCATGTAGGCCTACTAAGGTCAGTCGTAAACCAAACGTAATATTTCTAGGTAGAGTGGTAAGAAATTTGTATGGTATGGTAGTTAGTGCTTTGGGCGGGACTATACTTAATAATGTATAATACAGGGAGGATCAAATGAAAGAGATAATAATAATAATAATAATAATAATAATAATAATAATAATAATAATAATAATAATAATAATGGATACCCCATGATAGGCTCCTTGGGCCTCTTAGGGGATCATCTTTTGAATAACCGACTTTAATAATTTGCCTGAAATGTGATGGATTTTTATAGTGGGAGGAAACGGGAGAACCCCGAGAAAACCCACGCGAACACGGAGAGAACCCATCGAAACTCTATCCACATAAGTATCCTCCGTCCGACCCGGGGATCGAACTCGGGACCTTAGAGGTGGAAGGCTGCGGCGCTAACCGCTCGGCCACCGTGTCGCCCAAATGAAAGAGATAAGAGTGGAATTATTAATTTATTTGTACCAGCCGTTTGGGATGACACTGTTTGAGAGGCATATTAAGCACTCATATATAGGACTCATAACTTCAGGCAGTTTTCGGATAGATGGAGGGTCACTCATACAGCAGCTGGATATAAGGATGGCACGGGGCCTTCTGATGTGCACCTACGACAAGAATATAGATGTTATTAGGTTTTGGGCATAGAAAGGACAAAACAGCCAAATGTATCGGCTCATGCAGGGTCTATAGTATGGCTCTTTTATGCAGTTATCAGTTATCAGTCACTTGTCTGCGAGTAGTGTAAAATATTTCCGAATAAGGAAAATAGCCTGACAGACGCGCCTCTGCCAGGCCAATGGAATGAAGCTATGACACTTTCCTGACACCATTCGCAGGCAAGTGACTACGAGATTATTCATGGCATACATTGTCCCTGCATTCAACAATACTAGCTTAGAGGGAAGGGTAAAATTAAGTCCCCTTATTTGGTTCGTTTACAATGGGTGAGAGATAATTTGTTTTCAAATAATATGTTTATACAGGGTGTTTCAACTTGTTTGTCCCAACAGTAATCGGAAATATTGCACTAGGCTGCTACTTTGTAAGCAGTGACTTGCAACCGGTGATTTGGCGGAGGAATGGGGGATATTCCATACGAATGTTAGGTTGAAGTGGCATATGTGCTTACAAAGTAGCAGCTTAGTGCAATATTTCCGATAACTGTTGGGTCAAAAAAGTTGAAACATATATATTATTTCAATTTTTTGTTTATAAATTCTCAACCATTATACCGGCTAAATGTCCGCCTTAAGCAGATTCCCAAGAATCCACTCTTTTTATTGAGGATTCCATCACTTTTTTGAGTATTTCTTGTCGAATATTGTTCTGTAGTTGGTCAAGAGCCGTTTGTGCTTTATTCATGCACACCTTCTATTTTAAATTAACCCATAAAAAGGAGACAGGAACTGTTAAATCAGGTGAACTTTCAGGACAATGCAAATCGCCAAAACGAGAGAATGATCCCATTATTTACCTGGAACAAATCTTTCAAAATCCCCATCATTATTAGATTCGTTTTTCTGGATTTGTGGTCTTATGCCGTCCTGTTTAAGCCACATAGCGACTGGACCCTGGATTTTCATTTCCGGTATTAATAAGTCTTGATTCATTTGTAGATAATTTCGACCAGTACCAATAGTTGTCATTTGTTCATTTTGCTTTTCAAAAAAATATTATGGGAGTGAATATCGAATCAGCCTCTAACATTTTGTGAATTGAATTATGTTTTCTGAATTTTTTCACTTCCCCAGAATCGATAATTTTGTTTATCGACATGGCCAATCAGGCGAAAATGTGCCTAGTCAAGAATTATAATTTTTTAATTAAAATTTCGATTTTTTTAAAATAACAATAGTCACGATTTCTTCACATTGTTGTGGCCTGCATCGATGTAGGGTATAGACCCGGGCACAGTGGTCCACGGGGCACCGTGGTCCTTTCCAGTTAAAAAAATATAGGAAACCGAAATAATGTCTTCATCTGGTACAGTACCTCGTGAAACAGGTCACTATTGTGCTTCTTGCCAACATGACGCATCAGCCACGTGTGAGATGCCTGCGATCCTGCTGTATATCAAGGGGAAATCTATTTGAAGAGTAGTAAAGTAACTTCTAACCCACAGTTTAAATACCATGTCCGGCGTAGATGATGTATGACCCTGATGTGAAAATGTTCTTGAATAGTGCCATCCTTTGTTCATAAATGATGGAAATTTGGGAAGCGTTATTGACAACGGAAGCTACGATTCATAACATCATGTCAGTTGCTGCCGTCTGGGGCACAGTGGTCCATGGACCAGTGAGCACCTTTTTGTGGACGACCCTTTTGCCTCTGTACATCACTTTATGCTATCGTAGTTTTATGTACTAATGGTTTTGAAATAAAATTCATTCGCCAATGGATGTGGCTGGACAAGGTCAACTTTCCGGAGAGAGACAATGTTTCACTTGTGTCCGCAGGTTGCAGTAACAGAAGTCCTTTTTATATATTTCCTGTGTATTTAGAGGGGTTAGATGTAGGATAAAAAATGAAATATACTTCTTGTGTGAATTAGGGGTCCCAATCACTTCCTGACCCCTGCGCCCCGGGTATCGAGGCACAGGGGTCCATTTGGATAGGGTAGTTTCTAAAATTTGTTTAAGCCAAAGGGATGGCACTACCTGTGTATGTATTAGTCACTTATATTACCAAAGAGTACCTCCACCATGCCGAAAAATATTGGGTGTGTAGGTATAACAGGAGCTCTTCTAAAAATTCAAATGTTTAAAAGTGGACCACTGTGCCCCGGGCTCCCCTACGTACGAGTATTCCTATCTCTGATATTCTTATACACCCATACCAGTGAGCATATACTACATAAGAGGCTCAAACATTCGATTTCCGCGTATCTAGCTCTGCTTGGGTCGTTGCCAAGGCTGGCGGCCATTTTGAAACGGGGGCAACGCCAACGAGGTACAGATAGGGTACAGGCAGGCCGTAAAGGTCTGCCACCTTTGATGGTTTTGGCGGCCGTAGCACTTCACGGCAAGAACACGCGCGAATTTGAATATTTTTGCCGTACTTCCGGAATTAATATACGTAGAAAAGTGCAAGGAGCTCATACGGCAAAAATATTCAAATTCGCGCGTGTTCTTGCCGTGAAGTGCTACGGCCGCCAAAACCATCAAAGATGGAGGACCTTTACGGCCTGCCTGTACCCTATTTATACCTCGTTGGCGTTGCCCCCGTTTCAAAATGGCCTCCAGCCTTGGCAACGGCCCCAAACAGAGAGACGCAGACATCAAATGCGCCGACCGAAGTTTGCGCCTCTTATGTAGTATATGCTCCCTGCCCATACCGTACCTGTAAAAAATAAGCAAACGCTAAAATAAAAAATACAACTCTTATCTACTAGGGAGTTACTTGCTTCACCGTAATATTTAGACGGCTACTTCTGGGAACGAATCAAAATGACTAATCTTTTATCCATCTTGAAGAATGTTCAACCCGCGGGCCCTCATGCAGCAGCATGTGGAAGCTGAGCACCCTGAGCCAGGCCACGCCGAACAACTGTGCGACAATTTTGAATCAGGCCGTGATGGGGACCGAGAGAATCCGCAAGGCGAGAATGTTGCTCATCATGGAGACAACCTTCCAGGCCAAGTCGCTGTCAACCAGGACGACGTGGAGCCTCCCCTAGTGAACGAGGCTGCCGTCCCCTTGGTCCAGCCTTCTGGAGATGAGCAAGAGGACGTAGCCTCTGCAGTCCTCCTAGATCAGGAGACTCCTCTCATACCAGACCAGCCTGCCAGACCCGTGGTCGTTGTAGTCCTCATAGATCCGGAGACTCCTCTCGGACCAGACCAGACTGCCATCCCCTTGGTCCAGTCTTCTGAAGATGACCAAGAGGACGCATCCGCTGCAATGTTCATAGATAATGAGACTCCTCTCCTACCCAACGAGGCTGTCATCCCCCAACAGGACGCAGTCGCTGCCGTCCTCGCTGATATGGAGAATCTTCTCCTATACGACCAGGCTGCCATCCCTTTGGTCCAGCCTTCTGAAGATGACCAAGAGGACGCATCCGCTGCAATGTTCATAGATATTGAGACTCCTCACCTACCCAACGAGGCTGCCGTCCCCTTGGTCCAGCCTTCTGGAGATGAGCAAGAGGACGTAGCCTCTGCAGTCCTCATAGATCAGGAGACTCCTCTCATACCAGACCAGCCTGACATTCCCTTGGTCCAGCCTTCTGAAGATGACCAAGAGGACACATCCGATGCGATGTTCATAGATAATGAGACTCCTCACCTACCCAACGAGGCTGCCGTCCCCTTGGTCCAGCCTTCTGGAGATGAGCAAGAGGACGTAGCCTCTGCTGTCCTCGTAGATCAGGAGACTCCTCTCATACCCGAGCAGCCTTCCACACCCTTGGTTCAACCTTCTGAGAAAAAGAGTCGGCCTCGCCGTTCTCCTAGAGGAAAAACTTGTGACTTTTGCAAGAAGAGGTTTCTCTACAGGACCAGCATGCTACAACACAGGGTAGTTCACACTCGGGAGAAACCCTACAAATGCCAGATCTGCCCCAAGAAGTTCACCCAGACAGGAAGCAGGAACCGCCACGAAAGGGATCACCAGGGGAAAACCCGCTTCAAATGCAAGTCCCGCGGGTGCACCAAGGCGTTCAACAGGGCCTATGCCTTCAGGGACCATAAGAACACACACCTGAAGCGCAAGCCGTTCAACTGCAAGCCCTGCAAGAGAGGCTTCTCTTCAGCCCAGTCCTACAAGCAGCACCTGCTCCGATACTGCAAGAAGCGCCGCGAAAAGACTCTGTGAAGCTGGCACAGGCTTATTTTCGTACCATGAAACATTTGGTTTTTGTGTTTCAAGGCATCAATGGTACGGTCAAAAACCTTTGTTTAATAAACACAGATCGTGTATCTTTCACAGCGATTTCTTTCCGAGTTACGGTTTCTTTCCAGGGCCCCTCTGGTGCACAATACTGTATATTGCACATGACAGCTATACCTACAGTAAGTAACGCTAGCCCTATGTGGTGGGTTGAGTACCGATAACCTTGTACACCCCAGGTTAGGACGACGTGGAACATCCCCTCCTGAACGAGGCTGTCATCCCCCAACAGGACGTAGTCGCTGCCGTCCTAATGGATCAGGATAATCCTTTGCTACCCGCCCAGGCTGACATCCCCTTGGTCCAGCCTTCTGCAGTTGACCAAGATGGCGTTGCCATTGATCTCCTCCAGGATCATGAGTATTCCTTGTTACCCAAACCGAAGCAGTAGTGGTGTAGTGGATATGGTGTCTGACTGCTAATCGGGAGGTCCTGGGTTCGAATCCCGGAGGCCGGCGATCCTGACCTTGGTTTTCTGTGGTTTCCCAAGGTCACTCCAGGAATAATTTCCGGGATCGTACCGTAATATAGGCCACAGCCGCTTCCCTCCTTCCCTGTCCTGGAGGAGATGCGGGTCAGTCAGGGGTTTCTTACCCGCATCTAGGGGGGCCATCTATGGCGAACGGACACCCCTGAGGGACTGCACACGACCCCCAACATGAGAGATTGCACATGCACCAGTGTCCCCCCCCCCTCCTATCCCTACCCTCTCCCTGCACCAGCTACTGTACAATAATATAATAACAAAAATAAAGGTTCGTGTGATATACCCCCAGTTGGGGGTGAAAGCACTACCCCAGTTATTATTATTATTATTATTATTATTATTATTATTATTATTATTATTATTATTATTATTATTATTATTATTATTATTATTATTATTATTATTTATTCCTTGTTACCCGAGCAGGTTTCCATTCCGTGGTTGAACATTGGACAACGAGGACGGGAGGCAGCCAGAATCTCCCGTTGTACCTCCTCGCTCCTCCAGATATTCTTTGCGACCTTTGCGGGAAGACATTTCGCTACCGGTGCCAGACGAGGCATCATAGGGTCGTTCACATTGGGGAGAAACCTTATGCATACCACATCTGCCCCACGAAGTTCGTCCAAATTGGAAACAGGAACCGTCAGGAACAGGGTCATCAGGGCAAAACCCGCTACAAATACAGGTTCCGTGGGTGCACCAAGGTGTTCAACTGGGCCACAATGACATTGGACCACCTGAAATGTGCCCTTTTTGCACAGAATTGTGATTTTTTAAAAGAATTTCTGTCTTACGGCCATACACTCTAAGCTAAAACAGTTGCCACCACAATGTTCCTCATCCCATTACCGTTCATTATATACATATAATGAACGGTAATGGAATGAGGAACATTGTGGGTAACATTGTGGTTACACATACATATATATATATATATATACAGGGTGATCAAACTTTTTTGTCGTTTTAGTTATTGACAAATTCGGCATAAGCTGCTTTTATTTAGCCCGTTACCTGGCAACCCCGTCCGGCGGGCCAATTCAAACATCAGCCCATGGAGAGCGCTTCCATTGTTGCCACTGTTTACAAATCGAGTGAGTGACGCGGACGACCCAGCGACGGGTCTCTTCTG
>JYFJ02007485.1:0-15470 GCA_000934665.2 Catajapyx aquilonaris
AGACGTTAGGCCTATTATGGATTTGTGGGTTTCCTCAAAATTTTCTAAAACTCGTCGGAAAATTCGGGGGCCCCTTGATTTTTCTCAACATTTCGGGGCCCCCTGCCTACGCCACTGTCTTATGAGTGAGGCCATAGGAGTGGGGCTGAGGAGAGTGCGTGATGCCAACAATATAATTACTCTCCATTATCACCTGTCGTTGGACAACCAGGATGCTTACGTCAGATCATGCTCCACTATTAAACAATTCCAAAACCTGTGTATGAACTACTAACTGGACTTGATGCAACACAGTTGGGCTAATGAATGGAAGAGAGTGAAGCGGTGCCACTGAAAGTGAATAATTCCCAGGACAAGCAGGACTAAAGCCATCCTCCCAGCTATGGCAGTACGTACTTGAAAACTGCCTTATAAAGCTGACAGCATAGGATATTCAAAAACTACCTTTTATTAGTATAGTAAGCCAATATTACCTATTTTATCATTTCAACAGAAGGACTTTGTAGTGACAGGTGTCTATAATGAGCACATAACACTAGAATACAGTTTGATGTGATAAATTGTCATTTTTGCTGTTTCTGCATTAAACACGTCACAAAATGGAAAGATCTGCAGTACTTTAAAATTCCTGCTCTCATATGTTATTGGTATTTGCTTATAGAAACTTTTAAAAGAGCATCAATGTAGAATTACCTCAATGATTAATCCTGTGAGTTGGGATGGCTAACTCCACAAGTGGTGCTTTTACACTCAGGACCAGATGTGCTTGAGATGTTGCCACAATGATGTGTAGGCTTGACTCAGACCGAGTCGAAAATGAGCTGAAGTCGTGCCTATGTCATTGTGACCCGGTTGTGACCCAATCTTGAGCATGTCTATCCCTGTACTGTACACCTATGGTGTACTGCACACTCTCTTAACTACTGTTTGAAGTCCCTACCAATTTTATTCAGCTGCCATACTCCATGCCGCAAAATTGAATGATCAAAGCACTTTTTATAATTTATTCCATTCTTCTTCTTTTACAAGGCAGCTGTTATGGTGTCTTGGTCTCAAGATTTTATGCACCAATTGCCATTCTCACAACGCAAGCTTTTCTGGTGCAGCAGAGAGAGGTAAGTTACTGGCCTATCCCAACCTATCTTAACCTGTTAGCTAGGTGAGAATACCAAATGTGTGATATGATTTCACTGGACACCTGTAAATGAGCCTACACAGGCATGTCCATATATGCATTATTGATGAGCCCATGTGTTCAATAATTATGTATATGGAATATTCTTCTGCATGTATGGGAACAGATGGTTGTGCATTACCACATTTCATACATGTGGCATTCTTGTATAATGTGAACAAGTACAGCCTCTCAGACTGGGTCATTCAAAATAATTTTGCAAACCAGAATGCAGGATGCTACTGCAGTAGCTTTCTTAACCCTGGAACCGTGCTGTGCCTACGAGTATTACGGCAACCGTGCCGTGGGGTCTTTTCGGACCCCACCATATTTTAATTTTTATTAATTATTATATAATACTTTTCAATATATTGACCATATGCAATCATTCTTTGAACAATGGCTAAAATGTTCACTAATTCAAAATAAACATGCACTTCCTGTTATATACTGTAAAAAAATGGCAAAAGTTCATTGTAATTATCATTTTAATGCATTTTTTTCCATGGGGTCCAAAAAGACCCCACGGCACAGTTCCAGGGTTAAGTGACACATCCTTCTTGCAAGGGAAAAATGCAAGTAAAAATATGAATTTGTGACCTGAATATAGAGTGAATGAACAACTGTACTAGATACAACACATATTATTATTATTATTATTATTATTATTATTATTATTATTATTATTATTATTATTATTATTATTATTATTACTACTACTATATTATTAACCCACACAAGGTTTTGCACCTTCGGAGGTGGGAGTTGCCCCTTACAATAATCTTCTCAATATATTATGGTACCAAAAAGCATAATGTTACAACAATACATATGTCACCCTTAACAAAAGTCATAACTACAATACAAATATACAATATCACAAAAAAGCAACTTAGGATGAATTTCAAAGAAGTATCTTGATAAAGAAAAGACCTGGATTTTTGGAATGTTACAAAAGACCATATGAATTTTATATGGGGTGACTTTGGGGAATTCAGATAAATATACATGTCTGGCACCCTTGGAGAAGCCACATTCATAGAGCATATGATGTAATGTCAACGGACCCCTCATTGAACATAGTGAGCAGTATTCGTCATCATTAGAGTCCAGATTTTTAGGCACGAAAAATCCCTGAAATAGGCACGAAAAAACCCTCAAATAGGCACAAAATATTTACTTTTTCGGGCATATGGAGGATAATGTTAGAGAAAATAAAAAGCTAGAATAATTTTATAGGCCTGAAGTATGGTCACAAACCATAGGAAAAACCGAATAACAAAGATAAACTGACAGGAAATCATGACTTGGGCAAAAGACACAAAGTGCAAGCAAGTATCACTTGCTCTGGACTCTCCCACTTGTATAGCCAGTTTCCACTTGCACAATACGTTGACAAATAATTCAGAAAAATATTTGGCGTATGTGTCACGGAAACAATTCGTAGTACCAGTATTACTTGTGAAGGATTTTGGTCCTTTCAAGAGCACAAAAAATATTCCGCAAAAAAACCAAATATGCCTCTGAAGGAATATTCCCATAATAGGCGCAAAAAGTCCCTAAACTGCTTCAAAAAGTTCAAAAACTACCCCAAAAAAGGTCAAATAGGCATGAAAAGTTGCAAAAAGTCAGAATTTTAGGCAAAATAGTTCCCAAAACCATGAAATAGGCCATTTTAGGCACTATAAAACCTACATTTTCCACATCCTGCACTCATGAAACGGATATCTCGTCACAAAACCATCCCAACTGTTCAGGTACTAAATAGGCATTTGCCTAAAAATCCGGACTCTAGTCATCATTCAACTTAACAACTACAGTTTACTCTGATTCTCTCAGATTTATTCCTGAGGTTAGTTAATAATCTAATCATTTGTAATGGCAGATTGTATTGTATGTACAGTATGTGACTTGCAGTGGCCCATTGTAATAATCATTATAAAAATTATATTTAGCAGATTTTTCGAATGCTTCCCTATCCATTAGCAATGAAAAGTCAATGAAGGTTTGAATCAGTCTACTTGGTTCCATTAATTTCGGATCAGTCAACCAGCTCTCTCCCTCGATACCCATATTATCAAAGAGTTTCATAACACTAGAAGTCCACGTATACTCACTATACAAATGTGAAATTATAAAAGTTAATGCTTGACATGAAGGACTCTTAGGGGATTGGGCGGAAATTTTGAGAAGTAGCTTTATAAGTTGTTTCGCGATATTTATAAACAGGTGTCTTCTACCCATTTATAATCTCATAAAATAGCCAGTGGTATTTCTAGGGAGTGAGAAGTACCGTCTAATGAAATACATTTGAACCTTTTCAAAATCCAATATGTGTACAACACAGAGTAGAGCAAATAAAAACCAGTCAGACAACCTATCAATATTCCTGAATCATATGACTGCATATGAGGAGCTCAGTTGCAAAAGCCGACAAATCCACTTTTCAAAAAAAAATTAGATGGAAGTAGCAATGCATTCGTTGGGACACACTCTACATGCTGACAGTTTTCTTTTTCAAAACACGACCAAGGTACCTAATACTGGGGAGGGGGGTGGGGGAAGAAAAGAAAGAAAGAGAGGGGGGAGGGAGAGGGAGAGGGAAGGAGGGAGGGAGGGAGGGAGAGAAAACTGGACTCTCTTGCAAAACCCAATATCTCCAACGTGAAAAGGCAAAAGTTAATAGTATTCTTTTTCTTTCCACTTGACGGAGGGACGGCCAGAAGAGGGCAACCGTCCAGTGCATAAGCGGGTCACCGCCAGCGAAAGTGTAGGCTGGTAGTTCAGGCTTAGTTTCTTTTTATTTTTATTATTTTTTATATATATATTCTATATTAGTTCAGTGTTGTATTTGGGTGTATTTGTTTTAAATTACCAGTGGCTAGGATTCACGTGTCCCCCTCTTGTGTCATTCCCGTTGTTGACATTCTGTCGACCCGAGGATTCCCATCTCTGGGAGTATGCTTATACTTATATACTCATACTTAGTAAATTTTATCTGTCCGAAAAAAAAATTCTGAAGAGGGAGGAGATTTGTCACCCAGCGAGGCCTATACCATTGACATACGCGATATAGATCAGAATTTCACAAGCTTATGCGACTTAATTTCACCCGTTGTGCAATATCCTTTTAAACTCAAGACACTTATATCAGGATATTGCGCAGTTGATCAGTATTGAATCGATGACAAAGGACAATTTTTCCTGATGCTGCAGAGTACAGTTGCGAAAGAGGCGTTGTGCCACCCTTCGCACCTGCACTTATTGCACCATAATGTCGCAAGTTTTAACTATATTTCTGCGCGTTAAAGGCACCATTGGCCACTATAAAAAGGCTCGCCGTTTCCCATCTCCTCAGACTCTCTCCAGGATGGACACCTGTATATCATACTATGTGAGTACCATTTATATTATATTCCACAATTGTATAGTGTAGTGACACAAAATAAATGTCATATTACTGTTATACTGGTGTGTTACTTACTCTCTCTGGGCCTGATTATCGGAAAACTTGAACGTCAACTAGAAACCTGGGCTAATCACATTTAGGTTGATGACATTCTTTTTTTTTTCTTTTTTAAAAATAATGCTGCCAAATCCATGAACATACTCCAAAATTTGGAAATATCCTGTCGAGGATTATTGCTCGAGTTTATTAGGATCAAAATCCGAATATCGTGCAATATTTCACACTATTAATTAGTGAATCACTCACTCATAGGAATGACTAAATAGGAATGACGCAATTTTCGTCATTCCCATGTTAAAGGTAATGTTGGGCCTCGTTTGCTAGTCCATTATGTGGACAAACTATTGTTTATCCGCACCTTAACAACGCGGTCGGGGTTGGGCGCGTGGGGGGGCCTCCCGACGGCTGGCAACGTTGCGTCGCAAACAATCGGGTGCCTTGATACGCTGCCAGCCAAATTCGAATGCCTTCATGATGGTTGCTTGATGAAGTGTCGTTATTTGGGTTAACGGACTGCAGCAACCATCATGGCTTTCATATTTCCCACCTCCTTCATTAATACTGTGGTCGTAGCACTCGTCTGATCGGTTCGTGTGGCAGGGGTAATAAGATGCCCTTTGTTGTGCTCTCCTGGCAGCTGATTGTTTGCGACCCGTAGCCAACATGTTTGGAGCCCACCACGGCTTCCCAACCCCGCCACGTCGCTAGGTGCGGATAAACGATAGACTTTCCCATTATGTTTGCACCATATTGCAATTAGTTTTAGTACACAACATAAATACTATTTTTCAGCTAATGGAATGTTCAAGTTCCTTACACAACCCGCCAAATCCACTCCCTTCCCAGCAAAATCTGACAAATCCAAATACTAGTCACTTTTGAAATAAGTCCTTTCCACTTGGGTTACATTTTGGAGAAAGCATTCATCTGACGCAGCGTCAAAAGTTGTAACATATGCATCTGTGACCATTTTCGTTCATTAATTAGGTCAGCTGTGATAGGTGTTTCTCAAATATCTCAGAACCAACTATTTTGGATGTCTGCTTTTGCAACTGAGCTCCTCATATGTAGTGACATGTAGTACAGTGCATGTGCCATGGTGAATGCAAATGTGCACTACAAACCCAACAGGGGAAAAAAAGCCACTAGACACTTAAAAGAAGCATTTTTGTCACCTAATTTGTTTTCCAAATACTGAAACAAAATTACTGACATCAGAGGAGCGTAAAATACTACTGGCTCCTGCATTCAGCTAAGTTGTATAAGCTCAAAATGAAAATCTCATTCTAAATTATGAATACAGACACATACCTCAGAGATTTTTCCTTAGACAGAACGGTGATTATTAAGACCAACAAGCTTACATTTGCATTGGTGAAAATGTCAGAAATGAAAATCCCGTGTCAAGTTGGCATTCCCGCGTGCACCAATTTGAGTTGGTTAGAAATGAACCAGTACGTCCTCCTATCCACACCTTATTCTACCCCTTACTCCCTTTCCTCTCTCTCTTTTCTCCCGCTCAGAGGGCCAACAGGACTTATGTGCTTATAATGGGTGAAATGTGAACACTGCCCACTAACAAATTCTGCAAGTAGGGGGAGAAGATGTTAGGTATTTACTATAATCTGACTGATGCAACTTGGGCCACAATCAAATCTAATTTTTTTCCCCCTGGTTTAAACTGGTTGGAATAAAAAGGCCACATCCAACACCTCTGCTGCATCGTTAACACTTAACTGGTTACCTGGGGTCTTTCAACACCCCAGGTGCAATTTTTTTGTTATAAAATGTTTAATTGTAGTAAGGTATATGATTTTTTAAATTCCGTTCTATGGCAGCTAGAGAGTTGAAAATTAAACCAAATTGTAGAAAACAGTTGCAGGTGTTGTGTAAAAAAATCAAAACGTAAATATTTATCATTAAATGCAATTTATATTTTAAAAATCCCCTGGGGTCTTTAAACACCACAGGTCACCGTGAGTGTTAGGATTTTCCAGGTCACTAGTTAAGGGTTAAATGTGCTCCATTGGTGAGGTTTCCACTTAATATTTTTAAACAGAAAGCCCATTTTATTTTATACACGTGGTTTTAAACTGAAGCTAATTTATTTTATGCCACTGATTCCTGGTCAGTTTTTGTCAACAATCATGTATCACAGCTTGTAAAGTTTCACGAACCTTTCATTAATGTCACAAACTACAAGCTTGTATTCCGTGGAAATCCAAAACTAACTGTGAAGTTTTTACAATATTGCAGGTATATTCAAAGTTTTCTCATGAGTAATGATTATGATCTGAAGCACAATCTGAAGTGTCTGTTAGTGCCTAAAATATAAACAAGTAGTAAAACCTGGAAGAAAAAGATTCATCAAATGGAACTCCTAGATAATTTGGGACAATGAAGCAGGAATGTAAACGATGTACTATATCGCCCAAAAAGATAGAGACAATTTTGCATTTGACTCAAGTGCAACTTGCACTTGAATCAAATGCCAATCGTCTCTTATCTTTTTGAGCGATATAGTACCAAGGTTATCCATTCAATATAAGCAAGGGATCTGGAAAAAAACCCTGAATGTTTCATAAAGTAGAATAACAAAAAAATTGCTGTAAAACAAGATGTAACACATTTTCTCAATTTGGTGCACTATTTTACTGCATGGCAATAATTGACTTCTCAGGGTTAGCATTTTGATGGTCATAAGAAGTTCACCAAATGTAACTCTCACATTTTCTTCAAATTTGAAAATAAATAGTATACCCTCAGTGTGAATAATAGTAAGTTATTTTTGCCCTTTGTATGAAGGTTTAAAACAGGGGTGGGAGGGGCCAGATTGCAATTTTCTTATCTTCACAAAATATGTTGACAATGAGTTTCTTGGCATTTTAAAGCAATCCTAAGAACAAATTTTAACTACTTTTTGATTTCTTTGCAAAATAGAATTGTGTAGAGCCAACATTCCTCAACCTGGGCCAAGTGATTACTGTCCCCCTTCAATATTATCATGGTCTTTTTCATTAATATTTTTTATGAGAGGATGTCCATGCAATATTGTGCCGATAGTATACATATGTACCGTCCCACTCATAAAGAATGGTACGACTCTATGGATGACATGTTTATTCTGACTATCCAGCATTATTCCCAACCTGATTTCGTTGCGACACTACGGACAACTTGTCCTAGATCTCTGGCGACCCTTATGACCCCCTCCTTACTTTTTCCGGAATTTTTTATTACCCAAATGTTCAACCTGGTACTATGGGCGCCAAAAGAATTGACCGGAGTTGATGGGTATATGGCGCTATATACCCATCAACTCCGGTCAATTCTTTTGGCGCCCATAGTACAATGGTTACATAGATTTGAGATGAATTTCCCCCCTTAAATTTTCTTACAGTACTTTGCCTTGTTTTTTTCTTCTCTTTTTTTCATGATTTTAATTGCTTTTTCCCAGCCATCTTCATGACCCCTAAAAACATGCTGGTGACCCAGGGGTTGGGAACAGAATAAGCATTTTGTCTATAGAGTCGTACCATTCTTTATGAGCAGTACTGTACAGTACCATTGATTCATAAAGAATGGTACGACCCTATATGGATGAATGCTTATCCTGTTCTCAAGGGCTGGGTCGCCAGCATGATTTTAGGGGTCATAAGGAAGTCCGGGAAAAGGCAATCAAAATAAAATAAAAAAATAGAAGAAAAAAAACAAAGCAAAGTAGGAAAATTTTAGGGGGGAAATTCATATCAAATCTACATAAGCATTGCACCTGGTTGAACATTTTGGTAATTAAATTTTTTATTTCAAAACCAGGATGGATCATACCAGAGGTCCAGAAAAGGTTGTCCATAGAGGTTTGTCAAAATAAGGTTGGGAATAATGCTGGATAGTCAGGATATAAACATTTCGTCCATAGAGTCGTACCATTCTTTATGAATGAGACTGTACAGTGTTGGACATATATCGAGGCATACTGCTAGCGACATTTTCCAAAGCGGCAGAAGAAGTAATCTTGCTCGCCCAGCTTGCAGTATCTATCTTCGATTCCTTCTTCTGTTGCTTCAGAAAATGTCGCTAGCCACCAGTGCCTCGAATGCCTTGATTAATGTCCAACACTGTACTATCACAAGCTAAAATATGGAGATGGCTGGTTGCAGGTTTGATTTTCCAATTGGAAGACCAGCTGAGACAACTCAAGACATGAGGTACAATAACTGGTTTCCAGGTGGGGTACTGTATAATTGCGCCCTGCTATTGCATAGTTATCTCCCAGAAATGCAGGGATCCATATCCAGTTGTCTCTTATCTTTTGCTTGCAAAGTACAGTACATGTAGTTCGATTCTATTGCTAAACATGAGTCAAAAATGACCCTTTCCCACCACTATACTCGATCCCACTCCCACACACCATTCTGTCCAACATATAAGAAAACCAAAATTTGACACAAAATTTGTACTCTTTTGATTGGTTCAAAATGTCAAGAAATGCATTTTTGACATATTTTGTGAACATCAAATTTTTAAAATTAGACTCCTCCTATCCTGTTTTAAAACTTAAAATACATTAATTGGGCATGTACAGGGTGGGGCAAAAGTCATGGGCGGGTTTAAACGACGCAGTATGGCGTAAGTAACGAACAATTATATATTTTTTAAAATTACACTACACAGAGAAAGATATGCCATTTATGTATCAAGGTCCAAAAAAGTCACTTCTTGAAAACAATACCGGATAGATGTCCACCTTTGCGGGTAACACATATTCCTCCAAACGCCGGTGGACGAAACCCTTCATAACGCGCCCCAGCATGTCCAGGGGAATGTTTCTCACGGCGTGTCTTATCTGATCCTTAAGATCAGCCAATGACTGAGGATGTGTGGCGAACACCGAACAAATTAAAAGTCAAGTGTTTTCTGGGAGGGTCATTTCGAGATTTGGGGACATTCCTTGGCTGTCACCGCGTCACGGTCGCCGGATTTGACCACCCCCGACTTCTTCTTGTGGGCAGCTTGTGGGGCTACCTGAAGAGTTTGGTGTTCGCCACACGTCCTCAGTCATTGGCTGATCTTAAGGATCAGATAAGACATGCCGTGAGATACATTTCCATGGACATGCTGGAGCGCGTATGAAGGGTTTCGTCCGGCGTTTGGAGGAATACGTGTTGCCCGAAAAGGTGGACATCTATCCGGTGTTGTTTTCAAGAAGTGACTTTTTTGGACCTTGATCCATAAATTGCATATCTTTCTCTGTGTAGTGTAATATTTAAAAAATATAATCTTCCGTTACTTACGCCATGCTGCGTCGTTTAAACTCGCCCATACTTTTGCCCCACCCTGCATAATTTGTACTATTTTTATTCATTACTGAGTGTGGACTACAAACTACCAAGTCTGAAGAAAATCTTAAGAGCTGTATTTGGGAATGTCCATTGTTACGTCACATAACCATTCACTAACAATCAGGTGCCATAGGCAAACACTCATTATTTTCCACATGAATAAAATGTCAGCAACTAGCCTAATTTTCAGTCATCATTAACTGGCAAAAGTGAGTCACTATCATTTAGGTTGCAAGGAAGTTTTTACCCACAATATTTCTTTCACTGACAGTGAGTTCGGAAATAACTCTATCAAGGTTAACATATTTTCACACCTACTTGGACCATTACTTCAACATTTTATTTTCTTCACATCATTTCTCATTAGTGAGATATTCTCCTTCCGTTCAGGGTTCTATATAATATACAGGGTGTTCCAAGTATCAAGGGAGTTTTTCGTTACTGCTAATATTGTCCAAAGTAGTTATTTGTGTAGCTTGTTGTGCCCCAATCCAGGTGCCCATATATTATTCCCAGGTGGTCGAATATAGTTGCTATACAATGCCTATTCACAATGTATAATAGGGCACTTGGATGGAGGTGCAACAAGCTACAAAAATACAGCCATGATCAAAATTATTTCCTCCCACATACTTTGAACACCCTCTATAAGAACAAAGTTATAAAGATAAAGCCACATAATCATAACTGGCTGACTTCAATTTAATTGGTGACATACTATATCACAGTTAGTTCTGTATTGCAATTGAGGGTCTGATTCATGAGCCATACTTTGGTGTTCTTCAGATCATTCAAGGTCAAGCCTTACAACCCTGCCTCATCAGTCACAATAGGTGCAATAACAAGAGACTACTATTTATTACACATTAATCCTCTGACCTTCCTCCCAAGGAAGCAAAAGAAACTCCATTTTTTAAATTGCCAAATGACTGTCCTCCATTCAAAACAAAAAAAGGTTGCTTTTATGCACATCCCAAGAGCTGAATCTGTCTGGATACATTCACATTGTCTTGGAAGTGCATCAGCGGTTACGTGCTGTATCTTTTCAGATAACACATTACCCTTTTTAAAATTGTTTTTAGTTATATAACTATAATTTCATTTGGCATTCTTAGTCCCATTCACGATGTCACACCTCGCATCATCTGAGCAGCACGGCTGAACACAGTCGAGACAATCATAGCATTAAATAATTTTCCTGAAATATTAACTGCATAAAGCACATGAGCATGCTGTCGATCCCCTGTACATCTTCTGAAGATAATTTAGAATGAAAAATGCTCTTCTAGATATCAAAAGGCAATGCATTATGTACTCTACTCAAATATCTTAATCCATGTGGGGCTAAAATGTTGCAAGCCTTATGGAGGTCCTTGATGAATATACAGCAGTTTCACTGACAAATTGCTAAAAGTTTCATAATTTTAAGCAACATAATGCAAGTGTCAAGTTACGACCTAATCCAGTCTTCTATGATTCAGGTTGATGTCATAAGATTCTTATGATGCAGTGGAAATGCTTCTGAAATGGATAATTATGCTGTAAAGTTCCAGTTCCCCAGTGAATCTTCAACATGAAATCTTTATGACAAAATTGCTTTTATTGAAAAAAATGTTATGTTACACGAAATAACTAACATAAATCTTATGACAAAATTGCTTTCATTTCAAAAATGTTATATGACAATATTGTCATCTTACAGAATTACACAAGGGCAGTCCCCAGCTGGTCGCTCTGCTGATGAAGCGAGTCAACTCGCCATCATTCTCCTCTCTAGATATAATTAACACACGTCCTCTCATTCATTCACACAATCTACTCTGATTCTCACGTTCACCTCAGTACGGCAGTACCACTATGGTATCACCTATCATATGTTTATATTGACATGATTAGCAAGTAGGAAGCATTCACCTTTATAAATGCTAACTTTTAAAATGCCAACTTCTTCATGAGGAGGTAGATGTGCTGATCCACCTCGAAGCCGTGAAGATTGTTGGCATCACCTTGCAGCCTCATCAGGAGACCCCCAAATGACACATAGGCAGACCTGATGGAGGGAGACATGAAATTAGCCACAAAGAAAACCTGAATCAATCCTCAGGATTCCCTGGAAAATACAATGGATTTAATGGCACAATGTCTGAATGTTGCCCTTGGTCTACAACATCCCATCAATGATGGGAATACCACACTATGTGTTGTTCTATCCAACTTATTGCATGTAGCACAATCCTGATGGCAGAGGACCATTGCAGCATGCTGGCAGTAGACAAGCTGAGTGGTCTTGGACGAAGATCATGGAGGCAGTGAGGATAGTGGCCGTGTTGTAAGCTACACAACCAGCTAACCACACTGCCACCTCGACCTCGCCTTCCAAACCCAGGACTATTCTCACCAGACACTTCAAGCAACAACAACAAAAAATAAATCTAACTGGAATTAAATACTGAAATATATAGAACGACTATGTGAAAATGTTGCGTCACTGAATGTTACATGGGCCATTTCAAAATTCTTGGCAACATGCTTCAGAAGCGACAGAGGTGAGCAACAAAACTTATTTGTACACACTCCCCCGTCTCCTTCCAAATCCTGTCACGAATCTTTCCTGCTCCCTCTAGTTACAGAACTTTTCAAAGCTGTTAAGTTAGTACAACGAGCAGCTCTTAGCTACGATAATAAGGTGCATTATTGTTCTCTGCATCCATTCTCCATGTACCCCATTGAGATTCTTCTTCCTCATGTCAGCAGACATTGTTCTTAAGTATGCTACTAGAAAAGTTATCATTTCTTCCTATCTGGAGACCAACTGGTGTATTAGACCAAGTTACTTGCTGCTCCACGCTCATTATAGTCGCATTCTCAAGTATGTTGCCAATAATTCCGAAACAGCCAATGTTACATAAATTATGCAGGAAGATCTCAACTTAATTGCCAACAGCAGCATGTTCCCAAATTAATTAGAATCAACTGCTACCTTCTTTTTTTTTAAAAAAAAAAAATCCCTATCAGGGCAGTCTTTCGCATCGTGAATGCACACTACTCCGTGCCTTCTCGCAAAAACTGTAATCAAATTATTGCATGCTCCAAAACCTCACCTTCACCTCCGAAAAGGCCGTGGGTGGCAAGGCTATAGCAAGCCGCCTTACCCAACTCCTCTGGCAGACTAACTAGGAGAACACGGCCTACACCTATACACGTCTAGTTTTCCGCATGACCTCCTCAGTTAATTGGTATTAAGTGCCTTGAGTTGCCCGGGGCTTGATTTGTATCTATACCGGACAACCTACGTCCTCATCAAGCATTTCCAAGATGCTCCTGACGTCAGAGCTCCTGGAAATTTCCGTGAAGCAGGTGGTACACACACAAACCCCACGTGACCCGCACCGCCCAGCAGATGTTTGGTCATGTGTGCGACCAACCTGTTACGTGTCAACAGTGTCAAAAGGATCCGCCAAACCGGAAGCAGATCTGCCCCCGCGACTTTAACGACATTATCAAGGGCGCCGCCGAAGAATGGTCAAAAAAAAAAAGGTCAACCTGAAACAAGCCACCGCCAAGATCGTGAAATGTCACGCGGTTCCCCTTATGATCTGTCAACTGTTTACTTCCTCTGAGCCATATATTATTAAACCTCCCTCCAGCATACTTCCCGCCATTGTCAACCACATGACATTCGATCTCGGACACCCGTTTCCTATATCCCAGCCTCCACACAATCACGATGAAAGCATTCCGAATCGATACCATTAGCTTTAAAAGCATTCTTCCTGAAATAGCAAAAATGTCCCTCCCACTGCGATTAATGGAAATTGCAACACCCCCCAGTCCAGAGCGAAATTGCTCGATTGAGCAACCCTCCCTTTGCAATACCTTTTAAAAAAAAAACCGAGAGTACAATAGCACCTCAGACGGCGAGACAAAGAGGCTGCGAAAGTGCGGAACGTGGGGAATTTTGACAGGTAGCCCAGCCGTGTGCGTCCTTGCGGTGCCCTCCAATTAGGCATTTTTTACACGTGACTCAAGCTTGTAGCGTAATCGTCCCTGCCAGGGGCTATTTCGGGGGGACAGGTCCTACTTCCCCCTCTTCTTTTCGCCCATCCCGTTTTGCCCTGTTTTCCTCCGCAAACAAAAAGAAAGGTAACTCCCAAACTGTCACCAGGCTGGCATCTGTCCATTTCATATGCACGGAACGGACGGAAACAAGGGTTCAAGTGGCACAAATAAGACAATCTATTGCGATATATCCAGTCTCATGTTTATTCCACTCACATAATTCCACGGTTTATTGGGATCAAATCAGTACACTTTTAGCGTATCATATACCATGTTACAGGGGGTACCAAAAAAAGGCGACGACGAGCGACGACGAGACAACAACGTGGACCCCGCTGCTTCGATAGGAAAAGAGGCTTACATCTGTGCTGGAATGACGTACCAGACAATGCATTTACAGACTTTCGACCACGCACTTGTAAACGCACTTCTGGTACGCACCCTGGCCAGAACGCGCCAGTACACCGAATGGTGAGGAAAAGCGTCCCATCATTGTCCTCCAGTGGCGCCGATCCTCTAGCAAACAACTACTCACCATGCAGCAGGTTAGATATCTCCGAACTTGGACCCCCCCAAATATTAGTCACCCATGCAACTCTTATATACAAAAAAATTTCGCATGCAAAGATACAATTCTACAAGGTCGGAACTGGTCGAGCTGGCAAATTTCGCTTTCTTGTCCTGCGAATGTGCCACGTCGTATGCCCACTTTTACGCCTCAGGCCTTTCCATAACNGTGTACCCCCCCCCCCCCCCTTTCCCCTCCATCATTCCCTCCCAAGTCCTGTCCTCGCACAAACAGGTTCCAACACACCCACTTCGCGAATATCCAAGCAACGACAGTACCCAAAAAGCATCGTACCTGTACAAACAACACTCGTACACTGTACAAACAACACAGACACACACATCGCTCCCCCGGTCGGATTCCCTTCCCTCTTGCTCCACTTGGCAGGGAGGTCACTCGCCTCTTACCCAACCGCAATATTTTCCCATTCAGGCCCTAATTTTTCCAGGAGGGACGAAGAAGGGTCATTGTCCTTTCCAAGACGAGAAAAATCCTTTTTCCTCAGGTAGGAAAAATGGGGTGGCTGTGGAGACCGGTGGATGGCGAAAGCACCGGTACGGTGTGGCTCCTTCCTCCGCTTGGCACACAATGGTCGTCCTCCCGGCGACTTTGCCTCCACGTGTGAGGGGTCTAAATGCAGCCGCCTTTGCCCAGGCTCTCAGCTAATTTCGGGGTTGGAACCCGGATTCTTTTTTTTCTTCTTCTTCTTCTTGTCCCCCCCACCCCCCTTCCCAGGCCTACCCCTCCTAGTCTGAGGTCACGTTGCACTATTCGGGTACAAGTCACACATCGAGTCCTCCAATGCTGCTGGTCCGGGCGAAAGTGAACAGGTCGACCCACTTGGCCACCTATACCCCC
>JYFJ02007486.1:0-15465 GCA_000934665.2 Catajapyx aquilonaris
ACTACGACGGAGATGTGCAGTCTGACACTGTCGCTCAAGGATACGGTCAGTTTCATATCATGGTGGTGGTGACGTCAGCTAATTTTTCATGCAATTCTAGGCTCCCTCGGAATGATGACATCAGTGTTGGTCTGCCCTGATGGAAAGACCGTCGAGGCAGAAGCGGCACATGGAACAGTCACTCGTCACTACCGATTCCACCAGCAAGGAAAGGAGACATCCACTAATCCAATCGGTAAGTTTTGAACCAAATCATACCTGGGCGTGTCAATAAATTCCATCCAATTGCAGCCTCCATATTCGCATGGACACGCGGCCTGGCCCACCGAGCCAAGTTGGACAACAACGACTCCTTGGCCAAATTCTGCGCCACCTTAGAACACGTTTGTGTCGAGACAATCGAGTCTGGAGACATGACCAAAGATCTGGCCATCTGCGTGAAGGGAATGTCCAAGTACGTTATTAACCGCAATGTTCATCATACGGTACGACTTGCTAACATTCCATTCTCTTACAGCGTGGCTCGTGGCGACTACCTCGACACATTCGCGTTCCTGGACAAGCTGGCTCAGAACCTCCGTAAGAAGATCGGAGCATGACTCGATTCAAGACTCTAGGAGTAGAACCGAAGCAACGTACGGTAGCAAAGCGATAAGCAACGAGAAACGACATGATACTCATCCCACGTGTACCAGCCGGAGAATGGCGGAGATGAATACCTCAAGACTTTTTTTCCCAGTGATTGATATGTTATTCGCTTAATTTGAAAAACGGTGAGGGGATTTCATATTGGAATTTAGATTGGTTTAAATTGCGGCGGTGGGACCAATTACCCCCCAATTAGTTTTGTTTTTATCTCGCAATTTTTTTTTTAGACACCATGTAATGGCGATTTTTATCTGTTATCTTTGTCTGTTCAGTTTATTCCCTTGGTTGGTTTGGCTCTTATGTAAGTCTATTTCGTATAATAAAAAAAAAGACCCTTTGAGTTCTAGATTAGCACAATTCTTGCCCATTGATGACCTCGTTTGCCCGCAGATTAGTCACTTCCGCTACAGCCAACTGAAATAAAAAAATAGCAACCAACGCAATATGTGCAGATTGCAATTAGAATAAAAAAGCAGTTACATTCTCCAAAGATGGATCCGTTGCGTACACAAAAATTAACATAAATTTACATGCCACAAAAATAACCTGCACTTTTGTTAACAATCTTACAAAAAAAAAATAATGGCAGCGATTTGGCATCTCTTTATATTTCGCCAAACGATAAACAATTTTGTGACGGAAGTTGACCATTTGGCATGAAAATATTTTATGCTTGCCCAAACGATGATGGACATCTAAGTCCTCAATGACTACAACTGCGAAACATGGTTGGTACTGCAGATGTCGTAAAGATATGGGCACTCGTGCAGGGAGGAAAATTGAATTGAATTGACTAATAATCGACACAAATCGTTCCATATTCCCCCCGGAGCCGCCTTGCCACATGTGCACACCATACACCTTGACCGTGGTGCACACCCTTCTCAACACTACTCCCGGTGGTACAAGACATGGCCAAGATCAAAGGTATTGTATAGAGGGAGAGAGTGAATAAAATAGGAATTGACGTGGAAGATAAATTTGCCAAAATTATGCATAGTCATGAATGCGAAAATTTTTGCGGAAATTGTGCCCTCTTGGAATGTTGCATAAGGGGCACAAAATATGTGCTAAATGTTCGTGGTTGCAGTGTGTACACACGATAGTAATAGTTGCGAAGCTAATTACACTTTTGAATGCAAAAGCGTGCATGGTTTTCACTCATTGCTTGTACTGTTGCTGTTGAATAAAAATTTCACTTTTTAATGTTAAAATGCGGTTGCCTTGTGTTTGCACATGACACTTTACGATCAATGTAAAAAAGCAGGGTGCAGGACAACAATGTTGTGACATTTCCCATAATTTGTAGCATCCTGTGCACAACATGTTCGCACTGTGAGCAACATTAATGACATTAATATCAGTTCTTTAATTTCAGTCGGACCCGTCGTGGACATCCTCGGTGATGAAATGACCAGGTAAGATAAGCTTTTTTGTATGGTTTTAACACAAAAACAAACATTCTTGTAATCTGTTGATACATAAAATGTCATAAATATTGTAAAGGGTCGGCCAAGCGGCACGAGCCGCAGACCGAGCCTGGAATAAATAAACACCTACAACAACAACAACAACAACATAAAATGTCATGACCAGGGAGGTCTTTAGGTAGAAAGTTCCCAAACTAAGTCCGAGTCAGTCGCATGCCACATTTTGCATAATGAAAGACCTGGTTTTACAAAGCGGCATCGTTTTAAATCCTTGTCTCACGTAAATATTCTTTTCAAGGATCATCTGGGATCTGATAAAAGAGAAGCTGATCCTTCCCTTCCTGGACATTGAGCTGCACACCTTCGACCTGGGCATACAGAGTCGAGATGCAACAGACGACCAGATCACAATTGACTGCGCAGAGGCCATCAAGAAGTACAATGTCGGGATCCAATGCGCGACAATCGCACCGGATGAAAAGAGAGTCGAAGGTACTATATCAGAAGCAGAGAGACTAATTATTTGCATTTTGCAGCCTGCACTTGAAAATCAGAAGGAGTAACAATCAGCAGTTTTGTAACGCACTTCTGAGCATGTTTTTCATATTTGCGAAAAGTAATATTTGAATATATCCAGAGTTGATAATTATACAGTATATTCAAATCGCAGAAAGTTGCAGATTTCGCTGTGCCAAATAAACTTGGTCATGATCATTTCCCTATAATGGGACACTTTACTTGTCAATTTAATGCACGAGACCAGACCCGGCCTCGGAATTTGTAGGGAGGCGGTGCTGAAAAAATTTAAAAACTCTCTTGAAGGCCGAGGGCCTATTGCATCACAATAGAACTGCTAAAGCGTATGTTTCGGAAAGACCCTCGAAAATACACAAATTTACTTTTACACGTGGAAAATGAAACATTATAGAGAAAATCAGCAACTAAACGAGGTGGTGGTTCTGCATAAATGTTTAATGGCAATAAATTTCATGAGCAGTAAATTGGAAATTGCTTGACTAAGACCTTTGGCTGAATCAGCTGGTGAAGGTCTTACGTGCGCCTGCCTTTCATTCCGCCACGGAGGTCTTATAACTGTTTTTTTCACTGAGGGGAATGTTTTTGCTCTTATGTAGTATGTATATTGTGTACACTGCAATATACACTTTTTGCCTTCTCTGCTCGTAATAGAGCTCAAGCTGAAGAAGATGTGGAAGGCTCCGAACGGCACGATCCGTCACATCCTTGGAGGAACGGTGTTTCGAGAGGCCCTGATATGCCACAACATTCCAAAATTCGTACCCGGCTGGACCAAGCCCATCATAATCGGCCGTCACGCCCATGCTGACCAGTACAAGGCTACGGACTTTGTGGTTCCTGGCGAGGGAACACTGGAGCTGACGTTCAAGCCTAAGGGAGGTTCGGCTCAGGTGATATCCCACACGGTG
Organism: Catajapyx aquilonaris; assembly: GCA_000934665.2. Lineage (NCBI taxonomy): Eukaryota > Metazoa > Arthropoda > Diplura > Dicellurata > Japygidae > Catajapyx > Catajapyx aquilonaris. Next base: position 3,524 of record JYFJ02007486.1, read on the forward strand.
CACGAGTTCAAAGGCCCAGGAATAGCCCTCGGGATGTTCAACACAGACGAGTCCATCCGTGCCTTTGCGCATTCGTCCTTCAAGTTTGCGCTTCAGAGGAGCTACCCTCTGTACATGTCCACCAAGAACACGATCCTGAAGAAGTACGACGGCCGGTTCAAGGACATATTCCACGAGATTTACGAAAAGTAAGTTGTCAATTGCGCATGATGGGATAAGCTTTAACCGCTACTTCCGCAGAGACTACAAGACTCAGTATGAGGCTAAGGGACTCTGGTATGAGCATCGACTGATTGACGACATGGTGGCCTTTGCGCTCAAGTCTGATGGCGGTTTTGTCTGGGCCTGCAAGAACTACGACGGAGACGTGCAGTCCGACACTGTCGCTCAAGGATACGGTCAGTTTCATATCACAGTTTGTGACGTCAGCTAATTTTTCAACCGTTTGCAGGCTCCCTTGGGATTATGACGTCCATGTTGGTCTGCCCTGATGGAAAGACCATCGTAGGGGAAGTGGCCCACGGAACAGTCACTCGTCACTACCGATTCCACCAGCAAGGAAAGGAAACATCGACTAATCCAATCGGTAAGGTTTGCACCGAATCTGACCTGGTCGTATCAATAAATTCCATCCAATTGCAGCCTCCATATTCGCATGGATACGCGGCCTGGCGCACCGAGCGAAATTGGACAACAACGACGCTTTAGCCAAATTCTGCGCCACCTTAGAACACGTTTGTGTTGAGACAATCGAGTCCGGAGACATGACTAAAGATCTGGCCATCTGCGTGAAGGGAATGTCCAAGTACGTTATTAATCACAATTGTATTGTACGACTTGCTAACATTCCATTCTCTTACAGCGTGGCACGTGGCGACTACCTCGACACATTCGCGTTCCTGGACAAGCTGGCTCAGAACCTCCGTAAGAAGATGGAGCATGACTCGATTAAAGACTCTAGGAATGGAACGTACGGTAGCAAAGCGATAAGCAACGGGGAAACGACATCATGATCATCCCGCATGTACCAGCCCGAGAATGACGGAGATGAACACCTCGAGGCTTTTTCCCCAGTGATTGATATGTTATTCACTTAATTTGACAAATGGTGAGGGGATTTCAAATTTGATTTTAGAATGTGAGTAGTTTTGTTTTTATTTCGCAAATTTTTTTGAGACACCATATATTGGCAATTTTTATCTGTTATCTTTCTTTGTGTGTTCAGTTTATTCTGTTGGCTCTTATGTAAGCGTATTTCTTATAATAAAAAAAAAGAACCTTTGCGTTCTAGATTGGCACGATTCCATTGGCCATTGCCCAATATATTAATGACCTCGTTTGCCTGTTGTAGTACCTGTTGTTGCCTGTTGTACATGTACTTGGATTGCAGTTATTTGATGGTCTTGTTAACAAATGGAGCAAAATGTTCCAACAGATCGCAAGTAGTATAAAACGGAGTTTTATTCTCCAAAGATGAATCCTTTGTGTACACAAAAATTTACATTAATCTACATGCCACAAAAATAAGAGACGCCCGCCTGCACTTTTAGTAACAATCTTACAAAAAAAAAAAAGGCAGCGATTTGGCGTCTCTGTATTTCTTGTATATTCCGTTGAGCATATAAAATTGTGGAAAAAAGCTGCCGGAAAAAAAATATATTGATTTCAACAACCAATACGGAATAGGGGAAAAAAAATGTTATGTAACAAAAAATCTCTTTCCCTCTGTAATAATATAAACTAGACAACACAGTTTTTCATTTTCTATAAAAATCGCTGGGTGAATTCACCTCTTGGTCCTCCGCTGCCATCGGTCCTTCCTCAGTTCCGCTTTCATAGTTTCCTCCAGTGACGGCACTTTCTTTACCGCTTTCGTCGCTTCCTTTTTCGGTTCCGTCTTCAGTTCTGCCTGATTATCCTCCTCCTCCTCAGCCATTGCTTTAAATATTTTGCTGAGGTTTTTTGGCGTGATAACTCCGCTGATGTCTCCAGCAACGTTTGCGTCCTCGACAAAACTTGAGCTTGCAGGAAGCGACCGTTCTCCAGCGAAACGAGTCGGGGAATCCCACAGAGAGCAAGATGGACCGCCAGGACTGTCATCGCTGGAATAGCAAACGTATTAAGACAAATTGATGATACCGCTAAGGGTAACTTACTCATAAAAAAGAATCCTTCGTGGTGCTAGCACAGGAGAGCCTTTCCCTCCGACAAATGCAGTGCCCATTCCAGCCGCCCTGCACCGAATGCTGTTGGGCGTGGAGTTGACTGGACGTGCATCGTCTTCCAACTTCGATGGCGACCCGTCATGTATCGCAAAGAATGTTCTCCGTGGCTCGTCCTCCGTGTCGGAAAATGACTTCTCCCACTCATCCCATGGCAGGTTGGGATTTGTGTTCGTCGGCGTTGGGCACACTTTTGCAGGTTGCGGCCTATTCCATCTGATGTGACACCTTCCCATCACTTTTCTAGTGAAATACGGAATCCTCTGGAGCACCCTGCAAATCCTGCAACAACAACATTAGTCACACGCACATGTTCTTCTCAACGACAAGTCGAACCTGGAACTTCTATCAAAAGCTTTGACAATCGGAAGCTGGAGTAACGCGGCAGCTGAGGCTCGCTTGGATGGATTCGGATTGAGCATGGACTCTAACACTTCTTTCAAATCCGGAGACATCTCGTCGACAAACTGCTTCGGTACGGCTCCTCGTCTCAGCAGGTGCCACAGCTCACCGTTATTCGGCAGGGCTGCGTCTGTCTTCAGCTCGAGGATGGACATCCCCAGGCTGAACACGTCCGCGGCGGATGTGAACTGACCCTGCATTGTCTCGGGAGCAAGGTAGCAAGGATCGCCTTCAGTCGCAGTCTGATCTTCACCCTGGTTCAGGTCGACGGTGATGCTGAAGTCGCCAAGCTTGCAATGGGTGCCATCCTGCGAGATGAAGATGTTGTCCGGTTTCACGTCCAAGTGAAGAAGCCCCAAGTCGTGCAGGTACTTCAGCCCCTGTAATTACGGAATATAGCAAGCGCTCCTGAACTGGACTAATCGCAGTGCGTACCTTAAGCAAGTCGACGAGGTAGAACCACACTAAGTGCTCCGGAAGCGCACCGACGGCTGCGCACTTGGTACTTAAGCTGGATTCGCACAGCTCCATTTGGATATACAACGTCTGCTTCTCCTCCCACGCGCGGATGAACTTCACGAGGTTCGGATGGGACGCAAGCTGCTCGTGCTTCTTCACTTCCTCCAACTTGCGCCGCCTAAAACCGCAACATTAAGCGCTGACAAACACACACCTAATTGCGCTAATTACCTGTCGGCCTCTCCGCGAAACTTCTCCTTGCACTTCTTGACGGCGTACTCGGTCCCGTCCTCCTTGCTCCTGACCCTAAACACGTCTCCGAAGGATCCGGACCCAAGCCGCTCCAGTATGTCGAAGCACTGCTTGAAGTACAGCTCCTTGATGTTCTGATTGTACACGCCATTGTTGAAGATGAAGGAGTTGGAGTTGTCAGAGTCCTCCCGGAAGCTGATGGCCTGCGGCGCCTGCGACGAAGCGGAGCTGTTCCTGCACAGCTTGCTGTAGTGGACGCTCGACTTGTTGGGCGGACGGGGAGGGCACTTCCGCCTCGGAGTGGGGCAGGCCTGGAGAGGAAGGAACAAAGGAATAATGATCAATCGTCATGAATGTGCACACTGCGCTGCCGTTCTCTTGGATTATAAGGGATAGTTTGTCCATGGCGACATCACATGGCAACAGGTTACATGGCAACACACAGTACCCCCATTTACTTACTAGTCCTATAAAAGGGAAAGTTAGTCCTATAAGCCTAAGGGAAAGTTTGTCCCTAGCAACATTACATGGCAACATACAGTACCGCCGTTTACTTACAAGTTAGTCCTACCAGGGAAAGTTTGTCCACGGCAACATTTCATGGCAACGCCCCACACTCCCATTTACTTGGAACTTGTAAGGTAAAGTTTGTCCATGGCAACATGGCATGCTCCTACTTACTTGGCTTATGCAAGGGAAATTTTGTCCATGGCAACGTTACTGTTCTCCCATTTGCGGCTTAATATTCTCCTGCCATGTCCGTGGCAACATCCCATGCCAACATGCAGTACTCCCATTTATTTGGTCTTACAAGGCAAAGTCTGTCCATGGCAACATCATTGTTCTCCCATTTACTTAATATTCTCCTGCCACGTCCATGGCAACATCCCATGCCAACATGCAGTACTACCATTTTATTTGCTTTTACTCTTATAAGGTATAGGGTTTGTCCATGGCAATGCACCGCGGCAATCATGGCAGTATCCCATGACAACAGGGCTTTTCATGGCAACGGCACATAAAAAGGCATGGGTTGTTCGTTTGTTTGTCCATACTGTGTCGTTACCGCCTTGGGCACATGGCAACGGTGTGTGTGGCCATGGCAACGTTTGTTTGTTTGTTTGTGTGGTTATTATTTTACCNTCCTCCTCTCCTTGGACGAGTGTCTCCTGCCACTTGTTGGTCCCTTGCCGAGCAGCCAGGACACGGCCGAGGCCAGCATGGCTCTACACTATACCGATGCAGCAACGCGCAGCACACACCGACCCCTCACCAGGATATTAATTAATTAATTATAAAATGAAAGGTCGACGACACAAAAGCCGGAGAAGAGACACGAACACAACAAAACGAGAGAGAGAGAGAGACGCCAGCGCCATCTTGGAAAGAAAATAATGTCTCGAGAAGAAGAGAAAGGCGACTGCGGCGACTCCAAGCGGATGGAAAGGACACTGTCACTTGTTGGCACAAGAGAGGCAAGAGCAGCTGCGCCCATCTAGTGGCCGCTGCTCAAACTAGAATCGGGCGGGATTTCTGAATGCCATGAAAACCGACACGGACAAACAAACGGACAGACAAACTTTGCATTTTATCTCTCTATCTACATATACAAAAAAAAAAGAGGCAAAAGTTTGTTTGCTTGCCCATAGCGCGATACATAGCAACGACTCTCCATCCATGGCAAATAATATGTCTGTTTGTTTGTTTGTTTGTTTGTTTGTCCATGGCATCAGTGATTGATGTTGATTACATTGCCATGGAAACAGGCCGTGGGCGAAGAACGGGTTCTACTGCTAGTAGTTTCATACCGTATAAAAAGGCATCCTTATTCATTCGTTTGTTTGTCCAGGTTTGGCAACCCATGGCCAATGGCTTTCCAAAGTGGTTGTTGAACTGCCGTGGACACAGGCCGTGTGACTATATGCTGATTAGAAAATTAAGGTGACGACGAGTACGTACAAAGTGATGGCAGGAGTCAATTAAACAGCTACGTAATCACAAGTGGGTGTAACATTTTATTGAAAACATGTAAGCTATCATCACCCATACACAAACCCTGCGAAATAAAAATTTAGTGTTAGACCAAATAAAGTGTGTAGGGTCTGTTTCGTGTGGTGTGATATACTTGCCTCTGTGTGCATATGGGAATGGAAGAGTGTTGTAGTACCCGTGGCCCAGAGTGGGCAGACCATAGTACCCATGGCCGGGGGCGAATGGGGTGGGTGCCAGAGCAGGGGCCGGTACGCTGTAGTAAGGGTATGACGACGAGTAGTAGTAAGGATGATGACCCGCAGCCGTAGCGTAGTAGGGATGACCAGCAGCTGCCGAGTAGTACCCGTGGTGATGGTGAGCCCCACGTTTGGTCACCACTTTGGAGTCATCGGTCTGGCAGTGACACAAGGTCACGCAGGCCACCAGGAGAATCACAGGAAGTAAAATCTGGAAAATCAATCAATCCCTTAATTGTAGTTAATCAATCACGCAATAGAGCCATCAATGAATTAATTGCAGTTAATTAGTCGCCAATTAATTTTAATTAGTGACTAATTAAATAATATAATTAAAAATAAATAATAAATAATGTAATATAAATAATTAAATAAATTGGCCTGTCCAGGCTTCCCAACTGTCCATGTAGTTCCCATATTCCTCAATAGATGGGACAGTGTCCCTCTATGAACAGTGCTGCCACTCTCAGGGGGTGTGGGGAAAAGTGGTACTACCAAGGTACTACTAGTGATGACTCACTGCAGACAAATAGCAAGCGATCCGGAGGAACTTACCTTCATGGTTTAACCCGAATGACGAGTAACGATAAATCCAATGGTCCCCCATAGTATTTATATGGGCTGAACTTTCACAATGCAAAAGTCATCAGCGTCTTTTGGGCTGTTCGCCATGACATAACCATATTTTCTCTCATAATATTTCCATAATGTGTTTGGTGGAGGAAGTAAACATATTGCCGGAAGGGCAAGGACAATAACTTTCACCATAAAGGGCTCAGCTCATCATCATCAACTCATGAATAATTAACCGTTTCATTAAATATTGAGAGAAACAATTACAACTTTGACAACGATACCGGCCAAAGTTGATTGCCATTCAATATTGGCAAGAATTAATCATCAGAAGAAAGGAAAAAAACAAATTGCCCATTGTTATTCGCATTAACAATTTCTAAATCGAAACCATGGTTATTCAGTTTAAATTTTTCCGTATATTTAAGTGATTCTTGGGAGTCACCTGCTCCAAGTTTCACCTCCGCATATGTTGGGAGCGGCTTAGAAGAAGTCCAGCTTCATCATTGGTACAACATCATGCAAAATTTAAAAAAGTCAACCACGCCACGGCCAGATCCAAGTCGAAGCAGATCTTTGTGTGAGTAAAAATATATCACAATGCTACAAGTTAACTAGACCTCAATATGATTGAGTACAGTACATAGAATTTTGTATGCCCACAAAATAAGCTGAAAATAAATGTTCATGAATTAAATTACATGTAAATTGCAGACTGGAAGCATGTGCAAGACGACTTGGAGGCATGCCGGGCAAGGAAGGGATTGTTGGAAGAAGCTGCTCGTGACAGTAAACTTGGGACAAAATCTCTTCCAGACAAACAGACCAAGTCTGCAATCAGCAGGCGCATGTCTTCAAAGGTAAGTCAAATGTACTGAACGTAATCATCATACGCTAGTTATGCTCATTAAATATTTAGCCACCGGTGTACTTGACCAAATATTCCAAGCCGATTTCAACACAGACTTCCACGAATTGTGAACCCGGCCTGGTCATCGTGGGTACCAAAATCAACCCATCTGCTCCCAATCTGTCTGAAAGACCGAAGCGGTACAAGTACCAAGTGACCGTAGCGAAGGAACAGATCTTTCTGGAGACTACTCCAATAGACGAGGAGGCCGACGTGAAGAACGCAGCCTCGGAGGATCAGGACTTAACACTAAGCAAACGGCCTCCGATGCCGCTAATGCCGAGACATTCAAGCAGATGCCCCATGGCTTCACCCAGAAGCTGCACTGTACCAAGATCCAACGATGCCCTCCGCAGACTGGAGTTCAAGGATGACACTTTCCACTGGGTGGAACGATGCGTGGAGAAGCCAGAGCCCGAAGTCGACTCTAAGGATGCTTGCCAGAAGCTTCCTATGTCCATGACCAAACTCATGACGGTGCTGGGAAGGTCAGGCAAAGTACAAGTTCCGGACCAGCCGCCAAAGCCAAAGCCACGGACTCCGAAGCTGCAACCGATACGCGTGATACGTACAACAAAGTTCAAGGAGCAGAAGAAGACCAACCAGTTTGGGTACTCTCCCTCGATATTTTTTCCCGAGCCGCAGAAGCCGAAGCTCAGATGGCTCACATTTCCGCTGCCAGAGAATTTTATGGACGCAGCGTCAGAGTCAAGTCTCTTCAGCAGCGATATCGTCTGGCCGACTCCGGACAGCGCCAAGTCAGGTCTCTTCAGCAGCGATATAGTCTGGCCGACTCCGGACAGCGCCAAGTCAGGTCTCTTCAGCAGCGATATAGTCTGGCCGACTCCGGACAGCGCCAAGTCAGGTTCCAAAAAACCATCCTCTCCACGCAGCACGCACAGCTCACCCAGCACCGAATCATGGTGGTCCTTTATTTAAAGTCACTGATGCAAAATTTTGGGAAGAGCCTACAAAAGATGTAAAATGACAATATTAAATACATGAGACGTGCCTTTATCACAAATGAAGCCTGGATTAAGCCGAAAAGCGATTATTCAAAATGCACTGTACGCAAATTTATTTTCAGTTATTTTACTTGAGCTGCGTTTACATGAGAGCAATTTGCACAGCAATGAGCATCGCCTTGCGATGAAATCAATTTTTCAGGAGTGAAACACGATTGTTACTTTTGGCCTAAACAATTGGTTTCATCACTCACATTGCATCGCTCGAATTGCTCACAGGTAAACTTTATTTCAAAAAATTGATGTTCTGGACGTTTATTTCGCGAACTCGGTTGCGATGACTTCCACACATCTTTGACACAAGATGTTGTTAGTTAATACTGTGAAATTCCGACATCGTTGGCACTGTCTTGCTTTGGTCTCGACTAGAACCACTGTCGCTCCGTCTGTTGTCACTGATACTGAACCAGGACTGCAGGTTTGCGAAAATGAGACGCCTGACACCTGCAGGATTTCGCACAGATGGGTGTCTGAAGGAAGTGTCTGCAGCTTCGGTCCTAAATCACTGTCGGCACAAATTACAGCGTTGTATTCACGCAGATTTTGTCCCACCGTCTGCTGGTTGATAGAATCGCGAATTTCCAATGCTTTCAACACACTTTCAACGACGTCAGGATCCACTTGCGGCTTGTCCATCGCTATGGTGCCTCGCTTAAATGCACCTCTCCATTCTGTAGGAATAAATTATGGCTTATTACAAGCATTAATTATTTGAAATTAAAGTGTCACCTTGAGTCAAGTCGTGCAGTGCGACTTCCTCTGACAGATGGGGAGTGATCGGAGCGGCTGACTTAACGAGAGCATCCAACATGTGGCTCAGGACTGTCAAACACGAGAGGCGGTTTGGGCCATCCGAGACGTCACAGTACAGCCGGTCCTTCACCAAGTGGCAATAAAAAGCCGAGACGTCGTTAGTCACAAAGTTGAGCAGTGCAACACCGGCTCTCTTGTAATGGTAGCCCGCATAAAAGGTGTCCATCTAGCATCGGAAAAATAAGTAAATTAATGCAATTAATTTTCATTGCACAAATGTACCTGCTGACAAAATTGATGCAGCTTCGTCATCATGTACTGATCAAGAGGTGTCATGTTCTCCGTGGGAACTTCCTTCTTTCGCTTAAATCCATTCAGTGCGCCCAACAAGAAGCGGAGGACGATCCGGATCTTGTGGACCGCATCTTGGCTAGACTGAATCGTGGAGGGTGACACTGGAATGACCGACTGACCCCAAGCGTGGCAGGCGACCCACCATCTCAGAACATCAACGCCTGATGAGTCTGTAACGTCTGATGGGTCTATTACATTACCAAGCGACTTGGACATCTTACGTCCTTTCTCATCTACAGTGAACCCGTGGACAAAAATGGTGCGGTATGGCGCTTTGTTCCTGAGCGCAACGGACAGGAGAAGCGAGGACTGGAACCACCCGGTGAATTGGTCCTGCCCTTCTAGGTACACATCAGCAACGTCCACGTCCGAGTCCAAGGCTGCATACCATGAGATCCCCGAATCAAACCAGATGTCCATTATATCCTGGAGAATAAAATTGCGATGTGAATCGGTACTGATTGTACTTTTTAAATTAACAGCACCTGTCCCTTCTTCAGGTCACGTCGAATGTCGTCCCCAAGTAACTCTTCTAAAGGGCATGTCCACCACGAGTCGATTCCCTTTTGAGTGAGCGCTTCAGCTACTTTCCTAGACACAATCGGCTCATCACTTCCGTCCTGGTACAATGCAGGTATGGGCACGCCCCATTTGCGCTGGCGAGATATGCACCAGTACGGGCGTCTCTCAAGCTGGGCCACCATCCCATTCTGGAAGGATTTGGGTACGATGCTCACATCGTCCAGGTATTCCTGTCGTATTAAACAGCAAATTAGTGCATGCGTCATCAATAAAATGTGCGTTTGCTCATTACAAACCAGTGCACGATTCTTGATCCGATCTGTGTCCACAAACCACTGCAAGCTTGCCCTGACAATTACAGGCTTCTTAGTCCTCCAGTCGTACGGATAACTGTGCACTACTTGTTCATGGTGCAGCACACTGTCGCCTAATTGAGCCAACACCTTCTCGGTCCCTTCACCCAACACATCCAGACCAGACAACGATCCAGCCAAATCGCTGAACCGTCCCGATTCATCCACGATGCTCAGGACATCAATCTTGTTCTTAAGCGCAACTAAAAAGTCGTCCGGACCGTGCGCTGGTGCGGTATGAACCAAACCGGTTCCTTTATCCACAGTAACATGTTCGCCCATAAGTATCGGAAGAATCTGATTGTTCAAAACGTGTCGGTATGTAGCACCAGCCAGTTCATGCCCATAAAATGTGGTTGAATCGGGCTTACCGCCTATTAATGAAGCCACTTTGTCCGCAAGCAATTCGGCTATGATGTACCTGCAATTTCCGCGTTGCACTGTTGTGTACTTCAAGTTGGGATGGACACAAATGGCCTGATTCGCCGGTATCGTCCAGGGCGTTGTGGTCCATATTAGTGCGGCGACCGGTTCGTTCAATGTACTGGCGACTAGTGGAAATGCGATGTATGCTGCATTGCTTCGGTGGTTCGCATAGTACTCCAACTCCGCTTCGGCTAGGGCCGTCCCAGCCGATGGCGACCAATAAACCGGCTTGAACGCCCGGAATATATACCCGGCATCGTACAGATCACAAAATGCTTCCAACTGCCTGCCAACATACACTGGATCGTACGTCAAGTAGGGATCGGCCCAACAGCCGATCACGCCCCAGCGTCTAAATGCATCTCTCTGTACGTCTATGGCTCGGGTTGCGACCAACCTCGCAGCGTCCCTCCCACCTTCCTTTGCCTTCAGTTCAATCGGCAGTCCATGGCAGTCCCAGCCAGGCCTGTAATGCACCCTCTGTCCTTTCAACACCCTGTACCGCACCGTTATGTCCTTCAGTATCTTATTAACCGCATGGCCCATGTGAGCCGATCCGTTCGCATAAGGCGGGCCATCGTGCAGCACGAAGCCCTTCTCTTTGCCCCTAGAATCCCACTGCCATGAGTACAACTCATCAAACTTTGCTTCCCGATGAATCCACGTGTCTCTTTCCGCCCTATCTTTCGACGCTACTCGAAGCGGGAAGTCCGTCTTGGGCAACAGGCAGGTGTCGGTGAATGTTCGGCCTCGTTTCTTAGGCTTGGACGCTGCAACAGGAGACGACAGGCTGAGAAAACGTGAGAAAATTCGATGCCGAACACTTCTGTGGAGAAAATTTGACGCCATTTTTGAATCAGATACGGTACCGTCACAAGGCTGTTGGCGACCCTGCGTGACTTGCGTGTTGGCGACCCTGCGCGTACCACGTGATGCGATTCGACCAATGGGGGAGATTTCAAGATGGCGGCGGCCAGTTTGAAATTTTAAATGTCATTATGGTTTACGTGCGTCTATTTATTGTGCCAATAAGTTTCATTCGTCATTATATCCATTGACAACACTTATTGATCCCTTTGTTATATCCAAGCCTATATACCAGGGAGCATATACTACCAAGTTAAGGCTTTAAGGTTAGCCGGTTTAAAGGTTTAAAGTTAGTCGGTAAAGTTAAGGTTTAAGGTTAGTTGGTAAAGTTAAGGTTTAAGGTTAGTCGGTATTAGTTAAGGTTTAAAGTTAGTCGGTAAAGTTAAGGTTTAAGGTTAGTCGGTAAAGTTAAGGTTTAAGGTTAGTTGGTAAAGTTAAGGTTTAAGGTTAGTTGGTAAAGTTAAGGTTTAAGGTTAGTCAGTATTCTCAGTAAAGTTAACCCTTACGGAAATTTTAAGGTTGTAGTGAGGTTGTATGCAGGTTGCAAGACCAGGTCGTATGGAGGTTGGAAATAGGTTGTTTTCACGAGGTTGCAG
>JYFJ02007487.1:0-15519 GCA_000934665.2 Catajapyx aquilonaris
GTACAAGCCACAAGATTATTGAAACACGCTGAGATTACTTTGTAAAGTCTTCCCCCTCCTGTTATGGGGTTTACCTAAAAGGAGGTTAATAAACTATTATTATTATTATTATTATTATTATTATTATTATTATTATTATTATTATTATAATAATATTGCCTGTTTATGAAGTGAAAGATCTAAATATGCTCAACCATATTCAAACATTCCAACAGAACCAGTTTTCAAATAATCTCAAAAAACAGACCATCGAAGAAACACAACTAGTAGCAGTGATTGTACGTACTCTCTAAAAAAAGAGTTTAAAAACTCAAGTTGACTTTTTTTTAAACACTTTCTAACCTTGAAAGAGGTCAATTACCAAATGAGTTATAATAACTCATTTTGGTAATTGACCACTTTCGAAGTTAGAAAGAGTTAATTTAACTCTTCTTTTTTTACAGAGTAGGCCCAGTAATGACAATTGTATGTTGATGTCAGTAGCATGTAATTAATATTTTATTGTTGAATGTGACTTGTCATTGTGACGTCAGTAGCAAAGTTCATATTCCGCTAGAAAAGCTTTTCTGAATGGTTAAAAAGGACATAAAATAATAAGCCATACTTTCTCTTCTAAATATTAATTTATTTATATGAGATGCTCTTGCCTTCAGAGGTGTCAGAAATGGTATGTCTCTTGAACCTAATTACAATGCCAGCAAACATTACTAACATCATGAATGGAAATGCAAAATTATTTTAAAATTCTATACTTTAATTTCATTACCGGTATCACATCATTTACATTCTCGTACGCAGCATTTTTGGATTTGTACGGATCGAATTGGTATGCACATGGCAGCGCTGTTTTTCATCACGAGAACTTATAACACATGTGGTTTTAATAAATCCATGTTGTCACTGACTTCGAATGCAACTGGTTCCTCATAACATCTGCCTAATATATGCTCAATGCATCTTATTAATAACGATCTCCCCTGTGCATTAGGGCAAGAATAGTTTTCCAAACCAATAAGGACTGGATCTGAGTAACTGAGTATAACACGAATATCCGTTACACCTTTATTCCCCGGTCGTTAAAGATACAAGAAAAACCATCATATAGCAGCAGACTCTGGATAAGGTTTACTCAACTCTTGTTTACTGAAGAAAAATTGGCGAAACGGGCAGCGGGCAGTGAGAAAGTGTTTTTTTTTTTCCTAGAATTTTTCTCGGGTATATAAGAGAATACTCTATTTATAGAAGAAAACTGCGTATTTTTTTGTCTGACACAAGCGAAAGCCATGGCATTGTTAAGGTGTTGTTCTCCTTTATAACCTAATTATAATTGGCACGTTTTTGATGACCTTGGACCATTGTGATGGATTCACTTAGAGATTATGGTTCTCTCTATGGTTTCATGGAAGAAGGCATTTTTTTTTTGCAATTCACTGGCACGTGTTTTCATTATTGGCAAGTTCTCTTCAACTTGTTTGTTGTCACATAATCATTTTTACTCTATAAAACATTACTAGAATTATTTTTCCATAATCGAAAACACGACCTACAAACCGATTTGATAAATGGCTGATACGTATAGGACAAAATGTCATGTCAATTTTTGTTTACTTACATATCCATCATGTGAATGTGAGAATATGCTGTGGAGTATATTCTATACTGTCCAACCACCTGTTGAATCCGTCTAACTAGTAGGAAATATCCCTTCCAGGATCGTTGTCGGCTTCAATCGCAAGAAAAAGTGTTAAATAGTATTTGATAAAGTGAAACTCAGTTTTTGTTTACTTGGTTCCCCGGCCGAAAAATATGATATGGAAATCATTATTTTGCACACAATAAATACACAGCACATGTCCACAGAAATGGCCAATAGCATTTAAGAATGTTTATGATATTTTTCTGGCAATGTTAGAAGATACTCAAATTTTTGAGTTGCTAACTGTTCACGAAAAGTAATTGTTTCATAAAATATATTATTTTACAACCATGTTTACGCAGTGCAGCAACCCACACTCCGAAATGTCATCACTACCAATTTTAATGGACAACTTGCACCTAAGAAATGGTTTTCTCCTATCATTTCCATAAAAATTAAATAGAAAATTTAAAACGCTCTTAATTCATTCTGTGACCATTTGACATTTGAAATATGCAAATGTTCATATTCAAATATCTCGCATGCCAGATTTTCTCACTTGAGAATCTAGTTTTCAACAACTGCTGCGCTACCTGTATATATTTTTACATCTAAAATAATTGGGTACCACCTCACTAAAAATTCTCGCCATCCGCACTGATCCTTTCCTAACATTCAGCACGTGTATATAACGATGAAAATAACAGTCAATTTATTCCGCAATGGAACCAGAGCAGTTTATTCGTTTCAGAACTTTCCAAGTAGAAATCACCTTACGTCAGAGAGGAAATGCGCATCACCTTTTCCTCACCACCCACATGCACATATCGGCATATTCGCTAGGAGTGAATTGTTGGTCATAGGGGAGGGGGGGGGGGTGCTGCTGCACGTGTCAAAGTGGTTTATAGTCTAGTCCATACCACCTGAGAGATTCAGAATTCAATATCAGGGTAGGACAAAAGGATTCTGATGCATGCATGAAGTGTTGTGCGCGTTGGCAAAGGTTGCCTCCGGATTTTCGCGTTTAATCTCGCCATCTTTTTATTTTTATGCATATAGCACCTTGTGATGGACCTTGAGGATTCCTCAGGGTCAGTTTAGTGCCGCTTAAAATTCAATTTCATCACAGAAATGAAGTCAAAATAATGAAGTCTGTAAAAGTTTCCAAAAATTTCTAAGCTATAGAGCGGGGAAGTTCTCATCAGTAAATTAAATTCAACCGGATTTCATGTGTTATTAATTGTTGGATGTAGGGAGACGGAGTGGCGCCGCGGTAACGCGTGCGCCCACGGAAGTTAAGGTCCCGGGTTCAATCCCCACCCGGGGTTCCCACCTTCTTTCGTGCAGAGTGAGACCGTCTCTGGCTTCGTTTCGGGTGGCGATCCTTTCACATATGCCACCCGGGGGAGTTCACAAAACGGCACATCAACGACATTGCACACGCACTTTGCACATCCCCTCCTACCTACCCTTGGAACACACTAAATACTATCTTAGTATACCGGTTCCACCCAAATGGTGGTATTTCCACCCCCCTAAAGGAAATGTAACTCCCAATGGGGTAATGCAAAAAAATAATAATAATAATAATTGTTGGATGATGATGATGATGATTATTATTATTATTATTATTATTATTATTATTATTATTATTATTATTATTATTATTATTATTATTATTATTAGTTATCGTCGTCGTCGATGAGCGACGTCCAGTAAGGTTATGTAACGTGGGGTATGACGTATATACCGACGTATAAATTCCGGTTCAGAGAATATATTTGAATGTACCGGTATACCTGATCTTGAAATATCTCAAAGGTAGCGGAAAAATAATTGTGAAGGATTTATCAGCTCCTGCAAAATTCCCAATATAGCGTACTGGAGGTGTCACAGAACAACCCGTGCATAAAGGACGAAAGACGAAAAATGCGTCGAAATGACATGCCTGAAGAGAACTGATGGGCTGTGATTGGTCATGCAGCAGACGTTCCACTAAATACTCGGCAGCACGTGGCTTATTATTGCCAATGCCTATTTATAAGTCGCTTCATTCCGAAACAGAATAAGAAGAATTCGCTTGTTCTTTCACCAGAAAAAATCGTTCCGGAAAACCGGTAGGGGTATGTACCAGCATGGTCGTCATCCTCGTTATGGTCGTTCTTTAGTTATCACTAATATCATTTTAATTAGTTGTTTTTGTGTATCTTGTTGGGTGAAAAGAGCAGCCAAAAAATAATAGCTTCGAGCTCTATAACTAAAGCTACCCGGGCATATTATATAGGAATACCCAGTGTACAGTACACGTGTCTGCACATCCTCACAACCCTATTTACAGCAAGCAAACGGGACGCATGCCTGGAAATTGGACAGGTGATGTAACATGGACCACTCTACCTAGAAAATATTCGATTTATTCTCGTCTTTGCACTTCTCCCAGCCAATTGACACACTCATAGAGGCCTCTTTGAAGGTCCCCTCAGTAAGCCCTATTGGCTGAAAGATCACCTTTGAGTTGTGCAATATCCATTCTCCTGTGGCAAGTGCTTTCTATCATGGAGGGAAAACCAACTCGTGCATCAATTCTGCTCTATAACTAGGCACTTCCGGTGACCTATAACTCGTCCTATAGGTGCGGATTATTATCAGGAGCATTTTGCGCAGAAACTTGAGCTCTGACAAAAACCCATCGGCAAATTGGCCATGACACGTATTGGTATAGCATTCAAAAGATGTTATCAATAACGCCTACAGAGTCCTCTCAGAAGCATATAAAACAGCTGCGGATTTATCTTATATCAAAAGTTTTTTCCCCCAGGTTTTATGGATTTGCCCAGTATTAATTTCGAAATAAATATGAATGACATTTCTATGTAAATGTCGCAGGAAAAATCAGACTTCAACTGTGTGTACTACGTACAGTTTCCCTGCCAGGTTTGTTTTTCAATGACATGGACACATTGGACAGGTGACCCGAGATGGATTGCTCTAATATTATTACTTTTGGGAATATATAACGCCCACAACTGAAACTGTAGCATTTGTGCGATTCTTTTCGCAAATCACTGCCATGCCATTTTGCCATTATCACAGGAAGTCCCTTTTAATATGACAGGGTGTTTCAACTTTTTTGTCCGAACAGTTATCGGAAAATTGCACGTAGTTGCTACTTTGTAAGCAGTGACTTGCAACCAGTGATTTGTTGGAGGAGTGGGAATGGGGAAAAAGAGGGTCACACATCCCATGGCATGTGTGACCCTCTTTTTTCCAGGCTTGACCCTCAATTTTCAGCGGGCAGCACGTATGCCACTTCAATCTACGATTCGCAGGGAATATTCCCCGTTCCTCCGAAAAATCACCGTTTGCAAGTCACTGCTTACAAAGTAGCAGCTACGTGCAATTTTCCGATAACTGTTCGGACAAAAAAGTTGAAACACCCTGTATAGGCCTACGTCCGCCATATTGAATCCGACATTGCCTCACCTTTTCAGTAAGCCTCAGTTCTTACCAAAAAGAAAAACCGAATTATCTTTGATAATTAATAGAACTAATTAAAACATTGCCTTTCATTGCTCATCAAATAGTACATTAACATGTCACATATTTAAAATTTGCATGAATGGATCTATTTTGACGTAATGTTGTACCTTCGTTTCAGGTGTGAAATTTCTGCAAACCGGCTCGGCACCAAATGGCAACATGACAATACTTTCGTGGAATTTTCTTTTACCCTCCAAAAAGTTGGAAAAATATAGGTTTTGGCCAGTATTTTGCAATTATTGACCAGTGTGCGACTGCTGCCATCCCTCACAGTTTCTGTGCTCTGAACAATGTATTTTATTGTAGGCCTATTATTTGGTCTAAATTTTAATTTTTGTTTTATTTTTAAATGTCTAAATGCTGCAAGATGGATGATTTTAGGGTTAGGCTATCATTAATAAACATTAAGGAAAACTGTGTACTACGAATATTATGATATATTGTACAAATGTTCTCTTGTGTTCATACCGCTAGTTTGATATCCAGAAGTCTTTCATATAGGGCTAATCTAATTCCACGTATTTGAACCAATCAATATATATTTTTTTGAAAATAATCAAGTTTTTGTAAGATGGTACTGATTTCTGCAGAAACATGCTATTTATATATATGAAATATTCATAAAAAGCCTATTACTTTCCAGTATCTTCTCTTTTCAGAGCAGGATTACATTTTTTCACGTACACATGCCAACAAGCCGATTAATATGTCCGATGTCAAAGCCTGTCGTTGGAAGTTCTATTGAAAATAAAAAAAACCCACATGAAGTCCACGCTATTTTTAAAAAAAAAACGGGAGACCGAGAAAAGACGCCTTTCTCCAGCATGCCAACAGATTATTTTCTCTCTCCGTATAGTAGGCAATACCAAGGGCAAATTTTTTGGAGCTCAAGGTCACACGAGCTTAGGTGAAAGTGGGAGATTTGAATGGGTGTGTATTTGATGAAATTGGTTGCACTTTTTTCCAAAAAAAAAATCATGAATTAGTAATTTCTAATGATATTTCAAACATTTCGGGGGGGCTGCACGTGTCAAAGTGGTTTATAGTCTAGTCCATACCACGCACCTGAGAGATTCAGAATTCAATATCAGGGTAGGACAAAAGGGAACAACAGGTCTGCTCTCGCCACCATTCAGACTTTAAAAATTAGCTGCAAAGAAATCATGGAGGATGCTAGGCCGATGTTATCCCCTACTCTCAAGCCAAATTATGTGTGCACTAAAAATTCACCAACAAAAACAAATCACAAAATTTTTCAAGTATTCCAACAAAATCATTTAAAAATAAAACATATCCTACAAATTATAAGTTCAAGAGTATAATTTCAACAATTATAATGTGGTGATCACTTTAATAGCCAACCCCATATCTGGCTGTAGATTTGTGAGGGGATGGACAAAATGTGCGCCATAACTCGTTTCATTTTGTGAGAGTACCTGTAACCACACATAATATTATGTGCGCCACGCTGTAGGTTCTCGGTGCTGTGCCCCAAGTGACGCAGTGTATACATGTCACTGATAATATTTTCTATCAATGATTCAATTAATAGGAGGTTTGTTATGGATCAATCTTTCGTCGGGTGAGCTGCACAAAATAATAATCGGAACTGTAGGATGATAATGGCATGGCAACGGATTCTGAAAATAACTCAACACCTTAGAAACGCTATGTCATCGAATATTAGCTGGGTATGAGTTACAGTGTTACACAGTAAGTTATGAGCCACTAACTTATCGCCTAAACAATATTATAATGCAACAGATATATCGCGCAAAGCAACAATGACTCTCACACTGGAAATGAATACTTCTGCTTCACACCGTGTGTTTCATAAGTTGCCGTAGTTCACATCCGCCGTACCTGACCGTCAACATACTGTCAGGATCGAGTGGAAATGTGAGATTTGTCACCTATGGATATGAGCTAAATTCCGAAACACGCGGTATAGACCTGTATGGAGGCAGCATGTGAGACATTAATAACTGGGTATAAAGTGCTCATGCACTTTTTAAAGATGGGTTCAAGTCATTCCCACTATTGATATTCATGCATGGCATGAATATCAATAGTGGGAATGATTTGAACCAATCTTTAAAAACCCATTAGCTATAGAGGTCAATAATTATAAATGGCAGGTTTATTACTAGCCCAAATCCAGTTCAGAAAAATTCCACTTTTATTTTAATTCATATTAATGGATCCGTAATCATTCCTAATAATTGAGATAGCTATCAATAGCCCTATTAACTGCTGGTATGCATTTGCCTTTGTATTGGTACGGTCTCTAATACGAATTTCAGTCGCGCAGTCAAAATTGATGTATACGCTAGTGCGTATTTTGGTCTAGAATAGATATTGTCCTATACCAGAAGCAACTCCGAGAGTGACTGACCGAATGCTCTTTCCTACTCACAAATGGCAGAACTGATAGGCATAGATTGCCCTGATCTACCTATCAATATGCAATGTAACCACATTCATGAATGCATTATCACTAATTGTAATCGGACCGATCCGTCATTCCCCCCTCTGCCGCTCCACTACCCTTCAGGGTGTAGGGTAATATTGCATAACTGTATAGGAAGTCTTCATTTAATGAAAGGTTATGTTCCCGGAAATTGTTACATAAGTTGCGAAAGTTCCTATCGCAAAACACGTTTTCATTCAAAATCCACTACAGTCATCAAAGTACATGTAAATATATACCTAAACCTGTTCAAGGTCGAAGTACCCCGGAATTGCTGGCTTTACGGCCGCTGAATCTGAAATCTGCCAACTAGCGCGATTATTCTGGTTAGTAAATGGGCCATTCCGGCTCAACTGAGCCAAAGTGTTGCTCGACCATCTCCGATTTTGCTGAAAAAAATTCTGGTTGTACACACCTAAGACCTCATCAGAAATAACAAATTTCAGCCATATTGCGGAACACTGGCGGGAGGGGATCGCTCCCAAAATTTGGGCCAGGCGGGAAATCAGCCCTTTTTCGGCGAATTATTTCGGTGTATGGGAGTCGCCGGTCCAAATCCATCAAACATAATTATATACAGTACCGAAGCAGGTTGGTGTAGGGGATAAGGAGCCCGCCTGCTAATCGGGAGGTCCTGGGTTCGAATCCCGGGGCTGGCGACCCTGACCATGGTTTTCTGTGGTTTTCCATGGTCCCCCCCAGGACAGTTCCGGGGTCGTTTCCGTAAAAATAGGCCACAGCCGCTTCCTTCCTTCCCTACCCTTGGTCCCATCCAATGGTGGTCATCCACCCCCCTAAGGGAGCCAAAGGCTCTAGCACGGGGTATGAAATAATAATAATAATAATAATTATTATTATTATATACAGTATAAGGAGAAAGAGGAAGATGAGGAGAATGCAACTACAGAAGTGGTTTCACTCACAAATGCAACCAGAAAGAAACGTGCCTGGCTTTACATAGGTCGAATTTCCAAGAATTTGGACCTCCAAAAATTAGTCATGTAATTGAGATACATATTTAATATTTGGTGACAACAAAATAGACTTATACATGTTGCAATGTATCCATTTTTAAGCTTGAGCCATGCGTAGTTCGTGAGAAAAATAAATAAAGAAGCTTTAAGTTTTTCAGTGGTCAATTTCGCACTCTTTGACCCCGGTGTTCGCTCTGTGTCACTTGTAAAATGTGACCGACGTATATATTATCGGAAACCTCGTCTCATGAGCCCCGGAATTATATGTGTCCCATTACCCACATTCAAGGAACAACGGCGCGGCGATTTTTTGAAAAAGAGGTTGAACGGCGCGTTGAATTTGCATTGTAAGCCACGCCCACGCGGCGGATTCCCCTGACCGGTCAAATAATATGGCTCCAAAATAATGCGCACATTGTTGTCTTATGCAAGAAGGCATTTTCAAGCCATTCTACTTCGGCCACTGCCTGTGTCCCTCCCCCTGAATGACAGTGAACATGTGAATTCTTCGAGGCCGTTGTCCACTATGTGCAGTGGCTTAACGCATATCATCTGTTGACCAGCACAGAGTTTAAAATGGTTGGCTCAGCTAAAGACAAAATTGTCAAATCATGCGAGCGTGATTAGAGTAGACTTTTTCATGTTTATTGCTATTGTCCCCAATGTCTGTCATGGTACTGGGACTGAAACTGAAACCACCCATAACCCATTTTCAGCCAAAAGTGAACTTACCATTTCCCCCCCCCCCCTCCCTCCTCCTACTCCCAGACCGCTTTTAGACCTTTTTCATCCATCGAAAAAAGTCTTATAGCACGGCTCTGTCCGTCTGTCCGTCTGTCTGTGGACAGGTATCAGGTATCATGGGGAAGGAGGAGGTCAGGGGGAAAGGGTGATCATGGGGAGGAGGCAGTGGGAGGTCAGGGGGAATGGGCGGTCAGGGGTAGGGGGCAGCCAGGGGGAAGGGGCGGATAGAGTGAACCCCGAACCCGAAAATCGAAAAAAGTCTTATAGGACGGGTCTGTCTGTCTGTCTGTCTGTCTGTCTGTCTGTCTGTCTGTCTGATACCTGTACACAGACATACAGACAGACAGACAGACAAACAGCCAGACAGACAGACAGAGCCGTTCTATAATACTTTTTCTCGAAAAAGTCTAAAAGGTGTAATATTATGTTTTCATTGATAATGAATTGTGCAACAATTCATATTGAAACACAATTTTATATACTCAAACTTTTTTTCAACCAGTTGCACCAATCAGAGGTTGAAATAGATACTTTGCAGGTTGCAGCCAATGACTTTGAAAAACAACCAATGCACTTGCTTACTAATTTGACATTCTACAGTAGTGGGCCGAAATGATTTCCAGCCACTGCACAACGGCCTCGAAGAATTCACAACGTATATTATTTTATGTTCACTGTCATTCAGGGGGGGGGGAATTGAGGCAGTGACCGCAGTAGAATGGCTTGAGACTGCCTTCTTGCATAAGACAACAATGTGAGGATTACTGATCTATTACTAAGCATGTGTCTAAAGGTAACATCACGCAGTACCCCCTCCCACCCTGACCTTGTGAAGACATACCTCTAAGGTCATAACATCTGACCCCACAGGGCCACTCAGGGTCGTGGTTCAAGAATGCAGACAATGTTGATTCCAAGGGCGAGATCAGTGACAGTTGCAAAAATCATCCCCCTCCAGTGTTCTCTGACTTCCTGTGCGTGGGAAAGGTATTTGAATAATCAAAAACATAATATTTTCCCTCCGAGGCCGGGCCAAAAAATGGTATGTTATAACCGAGGTGAGGTGAAAATGAGTCTGATATATCAGGAGTAAATATACACAGGGCATTTGGAAGCTTACCGGGACAAGCCTTTCGAGTCCGTTATAACCGAGGTTGTTATATCCGGAGTCAGCTCTACTTGGTGCTTGTGATGGTCACTCAACAGCAGCTGCGCAACTGTACCGTACCAGCAGCGATATTCCGATGGACAGGTTATTATTCGAATAAACCAGCACCTATACGTGAAACTGGAACTTATAACCTTTCTGGAGGTGGAAGGATGATGGCCAGGTATTCTCAGACTCTTTTCTGAGAAGACATCCCGCTGTTGGCATGGATACGAATATAAATAGTACGCAGATAATTATATTGGTCTGCGACGTATGGTAGGTCAGTAAGCGTGGGATAAAGTAGCGGCCATTCGTCTTTTTCCAAGAAATCAGCTGCAATAAATGTCAGCTGTAAGAAAATACGCCCTTTTTAAATAGAAAACTAAAGGAAAAATATTACCACTTTTATATCCAAACCAATAAGAACGCTCTACAGAAAATCGTCAAAACTTGTGACGACCCCGGGTCCGCCCCGGGTCCAACCCTGGGCTAGCTCTACCAAGAAAACACCTGGGTTCCATGGACACTGGTTTATTGGACCTACCCAGGTCACCACCTTAGTACAGACTCTTCCAGACTCTCTCGACTCTGGTTACCAACTGACTCTCCCCTGGCCAAAGCCAGGGAAGCAGTGCGCATGCCCCGCCCACATCACATGACCGGAAAGGGACGGGTCAAAGCTACTGAAGAGAGATATCACCTATTGCGCAACACCGAGTAAAACTACAACAGATGCCGTCAATTGGGGTGAGATTGTGCCAGGTGGGGCGAGATTGTGCCGGCGCATTTTTGGACAGTGTGCTCTAGTGGCAGCAAGCGAATTTAGGCATATTTTACTACATTGAGGGATGGTCAATGTTGGTAATGACGAGTAAAATTCGCGGTAGAGCGCACTGTTGTGCAAAAAAAAATGTGCGCTGGCACAATCTCACCCCACCTAGTACAATCTCACCCCAATTGACGCTAGTGTTGAAGATGAACTATAATATTATCATCAGTACAGTACCGGTACCCATAAGGATCTTTTGCAAGATATGTCCCGACTTTTTTGACGGATATATAGAGAACTAAGGTCAGTAGCCTGACCCGTAGAAAATTCAGAAGTGAGTGATCCATCTATAATTCACATAGGATTTACAACCAATTCTGGGTCATGCAGCCCACCCTCAGACAACTTTCTAATTTTTGCCGTCTCTCAACGGGATTCAAATGAACTCGGGTAACCCTCAGGAAAAGAGATCTGCTCTGAAAAATCAGGAAGTAAGTTCCCGGATGAAAGAAGGGTGTGAGCCATGTAATCTGACCAGTGATTCCTCTCCATCCTTGCAACCCTTCCTGCCTTCATTTCCTGGTAAATTAGTTTGGGGGGCCCTAACTGGTCGTATTTCCGACATCATCCCATTCTGAGGTTTATTTACAGAAGGAATTCATAACCAAAGGGTACATGACACCCAGAAAGAATTAACGTCGCACTTTGATTGGCACTAATGAGACCTCAGCCTTTACGTAAGTGTATCTCTATATATCCTAAACTGGATCTAAATCCGTCGAAAAGACGACGATCCACAAGAAAAAAAACTTCTGTCACCACTACCCACATCCTTTTCCACCTGAGCTTATTACAACACTTGAGTCCGCTTTTCAAGGGTAAGTTTTCTTGTTTTTGATACTGATATCCCTGTTGAGCATCCTTGCTCCTCTTATGCTTTGCCTTAGAAGAAAAAAGACACGGGAGCGCACTTCCGGAGTAACCTGACCCTCAACGGAAAGTCTTACCTGGGATATTACACCTTACGTAACTGGGAATGATGGGCCGCACAAGCAGTTGGGGTGAAGTGGCAAACAAAAAACTCTGGACAAAAAAAAAAGAGAGTTTGAATTGACGAATCTAGTGGATTTTTCCAGTAAGGTTAGAATTTTGATCTTTCACCTGAGAGACCTTGACCCAGGGGAGTCTCGTTCTACCTGAGGCGCAATATACGCAGCAAAATTACAGCTAGGTATTGTGTTGTTAGCTGAAGCCCACCAAAACTCCAGTATTTATAAAACTTCTAGCCCATTAGACGGTGATATTTAGAAACAAGTTCTGATACCTATAACTGTATAGGGGCAATTTGTTGTAATTGATTGTGATCAGATCTATCTGCCGAGAAGTCTTAATACGATATAGAGGAAAATATACGGCTGCTTATTGGTTATTTGATCTTTTCCGCATGACATGTGGATACCTGTACAACAACAACAACAAGAAGAATAACTATCTAGGCCTACGCCATAGAAAAATGTGAGCGAAGCGAGGGTTTTTCTAATAATAATAATAATAATAATAATAATAATAATAATAATAATAATAATAATAATAATAATAATAATAATAATAATATGTGGATATCATCAGTCACTCCTAACCAATATTTTTATATTGCAACTACATGTTATTAATATTTGCCATACAACCACATTTTGCTGCCCACTGGGTGCGGTCTGGCTTATTTTTGTCGTGGTATCTGACCTGTCCATCATTGTCGAAACAATGGCTTGTACTTCATGACTGCCGGGTGGGTGTCCCGAGGCACTATTTTTGGAATCCCCCCCCTCATTACCAAGTGACCTTTGTCTTCTTTTGCACTAGGCTTAGCCCAAGTGTACGGTATAATTACGTATTTGTGCTACTTGGCGTTTTTATTAATCCTGTCACCTGCCTTTTAATATTTGTGAGAAGATATATTAATTTCTCAACGTCCATAACATATTTTTGCGCATAAATATCTCCAGGTAGCCTTATTACGTTGATACACTTCGATTCAGATAATAGTCGTAAATGTCCGGTGTTATTCAATTCATCGAATGTTCTACACGAGTACGATTAGTTTGCACTCCATCGGTGCAATCGCTAAATAATTCGCAGTAATTGGTCGCATTAGATGTCACTTTTAGCATTTAAAGGTTAAGGTTTTTAATTAATTTAATTGAGGAAGTAGGCGGAGTGGCAACCGGTTCTAGAACTCTCCCTTGGGATGGTATAGCTACTACTCGACCCTATATATACAGTATTGCAAACCGTATTGATTAAACCGAATGGAGCTCCCTTACTGAACTTCTTTTGTCTCATACAAATATCAACTGCGAATTTTCGAATTTTCTGATGGAATTATTTTTTAATACAAAAGTGGTTGATGACATATATAACTATGCAAGACAGCAAACATTTCTTCCGACTGGGAGTGACCAATAATTCCTGTATTATATGGTCATCACTCCCTACACTGTTTCTGGAGGCACTGTCACTACTGTCTCGGAAGCGCTGCACATTTCCTTGCTGCACCGGAATTGTAATACCCAGCTCATGTCCTGATCGGTGGTACGGGTATGGACAAGAGAACCACCGACATTGCACAGCATGGTGTGCCTCTCCACCCTGCGAATACCCTCAACGAATGCTGCCAAATTGACAAGTCTTCTGCTGGAGGAGATAGGAACTCCTTTTCTTGTCCTCTCGGCTTCTACAACCAATGTCGTGGCTGGCTCTGATTCTTCTGGCTCTTCGTGGCTCTCACAGTTGATTCTTTCGATGTCGTCGCTGGAGAGAACATCACTTGCACCTTGGCTGTGTGAGATGGAAAAAGGAGATAATATTAATTGTGGCAGACATTACGGGCATTATGACCTCGAGAGTGATTTTAAATTGCCTATGAAGCTTACCCGAGTACACCTTGTAAATCTGATTCCACTGCCGGTGTAATGTCAAGAGTTGGTTGGCTGAGGCTGTCGATGTCGCAGACTGGTTGACTGCGCTTCTTCCGAAATAAAGCCTGCAGGGCCCGTCCTTGAGGAGACTTTTTCCTTCGTTGCGATGGGTAGTTCTTCTTCTTCTTGTGCTGCCCCATCTTGAATGAACAAACGGTACCGGGAGAAAAATCACACCCGATAGCTCTGGCCGCTCGAGGACTTCTGGCCCCCAAACAATAGGAACTGCAATAGAAGTTCGGTGACCCACAGGGGATTGCCCTGACAACCGGTACTGAAAGCGGATCTAAAATCTTGAAGACTAAAGTGGGATTTTGACAACGGACAGTGACAACCGTTATTGCCGTAAATCTCTGTCATGCCATGTCACGTCAGAAATCCAAAGTTTTTCGGCTGCAGGATAAGCTACATTCGATTGGTGCCGTGATTTATTAATTGCGAAGTTGCATGTATAATTAGTGTTTGAAATGCATGACTTGATGGACGATGGACAATCGGAACCTTTTCTGACAGATTAGGCTGGGGAGGCGGGAAGGTAAGGTGAATACGGTGAAAGAAAACCAGTCTATTCTTTCCCCATCCCACCTCATCCCCTACCCAGCTACTCTTCCTCCGGTTTCCACCACCCTATACCCTAGACCCACCAGAGACGTGCCTTCCGGGCTTACTACTACAGGTATAGTGCTTTCAGGGGTAGTAGAGGGGACCAAGACAAGTATGTTTGGCATAGGAACCCGTGTCCGGAAACGCCATCTAGAGGGGGTTCAAAGACAAGGAACGGGTGCGCTCAGACGCGTCACGCGAGAGGCGCTAGGAGAGCGGACTGTTTTGTTGATATATGGCGCGCAGTTGTTGCCAGGTTATGGCGT
The DNA here is from genome assembly GCA_000934665.2 of Catajapyx aquilonaris. NCBI lineage: Eukaryota > Metazoa > Arthropoda > Diplura > Dicellurata > Japygidae > Catajapyx > Catajapyx aquilonaris. Next base: position 15,131 of record JYFJ02007487.1, read on the forward strand.
ATCGCGTTGTTGTAAGTAAACAACAACGCGATACGCCATAACCTGGCAACAACAGAACCGCTGTTGACTATCATCTGCACGTCTCCTGGGAGGCGGACTGTAGTTGCTAGATGGCTCTGCTGTTGCCACGTTATGGCACATCGCATCGTTGGTTACTATCCGAGCGCCATCTATCAACAAAACAGTCCGCTCGCCTAGCGCCTCCTGCGTGAAGCGTCTGAGCGCACCCGTTCCTTGTCTATGAACCCCCTCTAGATGGCGTTTCCGGACACGGGTTCCTATGTCAAAAATACTTGCATTGGTCCCCTCTATTACCCCTGAAAGTCTTTGCAGAGTTACAATAAACACCCTATATATATATATATATATATATATATATATATATATAT
>JYFJ02007488.1:0-15451 GCA_000934665.2 Catajapyx aquilonaris
TGTGTATAACCCCACCACTCCATTTTTTGGGGGTGTCCCAATATTTTCAGATCAGGGCAAGTATAATGAAAATATGTGATATCCTTCTCGTGGTCCTGTGGACATCCTTTCGGCATGATGAAGGAAGAAGCACCATCCTGATGCCAGTGTCTGCGCCAACCCTCCAGTCACGACTCATCTCTTCCGGAGAGAGCTTTTGGAGCTCAGGCCCCCTGCGAGCCTGGGAATAGAATCTTCTCTCCGGGAAACCAGCCGGGGATCAAAGGTCACCACCTTACACCTCAGCAAAGGGTCATCCATCAAGACTAGTCACGGATCTATGTGATGCTCCCTCAAAATTGACCCCTTCGCACTATTGCCTATTTCTCATGGTGGGGATGGGAACAGCACTTTCACCCATCATAATACAGGGTGTCGAATATACTCAGCTATTTTCAGGAGGTGTGTTCAGGGGGGCCAAAAACTGGGACCGACCTCACAGTTTGAGCCTGGTAGAATACAATTCCACCTGCAAACAAACCCTCGACAGCAGGTAGCACAGGTGATAAGTAGAGGGCAGGGTCACCAACACCGGCCCAGGTCCCCCTTTTGGTACCCCTCCCCTTGCCTCTTTGGAAGAAAAGAAAAAAAAGGAGGAAGGTGGGGGGAGGCAATGTAGAAGAGCTGCTTTTCCCTCGGGAACCTGTGCCTTTGGCGTGGGAACCTCACGCAAAACCAGCATTTCCGAGCCCATCTAACAGGTGCTAAGGGGGGGCACCCATCGACAATTTTGACATTTGGAGCACCCATCGTACATGGTGTGAGACACATGAATTCTAAGGAAACACCTGTTGGCACCCCATGAAATGAAAATGTCAGGCGTAGACCTATTCAATCTATATTTTAACTATTTATTTAATTTTTAGTGATTAACAAACTCAGCTTACTCAGGACCCAAATTGGTCCATCCTATTTTGATCTTCAAGGCACCCTAAAATGGGCCTCCGTCCATAACTAGAGGAATTCGAATGTGAAGGTCAACCACTTGGCCCAAACAGTCTTTCTTTAGGTCAACGCACGGCTCTCACCATGACTTGGGGAAAAACTTTTTCTTCCTTCATTAGTTCAAGGTCCTGGAATCTTCATAATTAAAAAGAGGGGGGCTACTTTTACACCGAAGCATACCCACACATACCAAAAAAAAATTGTGTAGCAACCAGTGGCAAAAACTCAATTTGTACATTTTCGTATTCGGCCAGACAACACTTGGGTCGGACTTAGCCTAAAAAATGCGTAAAAAACTGAACTGAAAAAGCGATGGGTGTAAACCTTGTCCAAAAAAAATATGAATAAGTTAACACGAATAGCTCACTGTATAGGGGTCAAGGTAGAGAGTAGGAGAAAATTAGGCCTACTATTAATTTCTGATACAAATAGTGAATACAAAGATGTGGGATGCTGTGCATTATAAAATGAAGGCTGCCCAACAGCTGAAGTGGACCAACATTTTTTTGTTAATAAATTAAATAACGAATTTTGACACTTCCAAGTGACCTAATACATCGTAGCCTCACTGGCACAAAAACCCACTTATGACTGCCATAGGCGACAATAATTCAATAGACAAATTCTTGTGGGTTGGCCCACTCTGATTCTACACCTGTCCCAAACCCTATATACTCTGCATAGAAGGGTTGGCAACAATCAAATGGGTTTTGAAGCCTGGAGGACCCTCAAACCCCATAATTCAGTGCTAATGGTTTCTTTCATTTTACATGGGATTCTCATATCTCCAATCTAATTTTTTTCTGAAGAATTTCTTCAGCTTTGCTTTGACGCCGCATATTTGTGACATCTTCAATAGTTATTTGCATAAAATGTTGCTTCTGACCCGACAGCCGATAAGAGGCGCAAACAATGCGCATACATGTGATGATTTACGTTGCAGACATGCTGGTTTTTCTAAGAACCTCTCACACGCACTAATTACCTGCCAGTTGGACGATATTTCGATATAAGGGAATGTCGCGATATTTTCGATATTTGTTTTTCAATGTCGATTTGAGCTGATATCGTACCTGCTAGTTGTGTGACCCCTGCCAATAACAGCGATCAGGTCCCCCCTAGAGGTCAATCCGTGAGGACATACCGAACCCATCAGGACTCGATTGGCTCAACCGAACCCTTAACAAACAATTTAAGTAGGACAATGCTGGTGCTTGGCTGGACCGACCTCATGATGGCCTCTTATGAGATTGCCCCAGTTGAGCAATTAGCGCCCATTTCGACTAATGAACAATCTCAAGAGCACTTCTGGTTCCTTATTGACATTTACACGTTTGCTTATAAGCCGGCCTCAGTATAAAGTCATGGACAACAGCTAAGACTCTTCCTTATCCACCTGAACCGTGGGAAAAACCTGCTTCCGATAAGGATAAGAAGCGGTAAGTACCCTTTATTTTTTTGTGTGTACATGAGAGGTGGTTTGCTTAGGGATAACAATATTAAAGGTCCTCGTTTTAAGTCAACACTGCGATTCGTCAACTTCCCTGTACACTTGAGACCGGTATATGGAAGTCGTTAGGTGTAGAAGTTTTTTTTTTAAATTTTGTTGTTGTTGTTGTGTTCACTACCTTGCCTCGCTTATGAAATGATCGTGGGAACTGGGTGCTAAACAAGGTCAACGGCACGGAATGCTATTAGAAAGTCGGATCCCGAGCCAAAAATTATGCAACATGATGCAGTGCGGTACTCATCTGCATAGTTACACATAAACATAAAGTGCAAGATAATATTCACCGGTCTGTATAATTATATTTGCATGAAATGTCGGTGAAATATCTCGATTAAATATTTATGAAACTACACTGCGTCATTATAATTTATTGCTACATTCTGGTGTAACCTTATTGAAAAAATAGGCTCATAATTTTTATTGCATAATTCATATTTTTTTGCAAGATGTTCTTTTTGTCGAATTACAAGATCGTATCGATTACAACACGCTTCAGAAGCTTCTTTTCACCCCAATTTTTTGCGGGCTACTGGCGAGAAAGAAAAAGTTTGCAGTCTAATGAGAGTAATTTTCGTGTGACCAACTCCACCCACATACCACTGCCCACGTTTGCATCTTGGTTTGGAACTCCGTGTGAGGAAAAATGCGCGTAGCAAGGATACCAAACGGCCTTCGATCACGTGAGAAACCGATCCAGAAACGAAAATGTTCGCCTCAAATGACATGAATTTATTGCATTGCCACCATTCATTAACCATTATTTAGTGTCAATATTCATGGATGCCAAGGCAAACCACATATGTTGAACAGAACTAATCGGTAAAAAATACAACGAGAGCAATTGCACAATATTACTTCTATAGATTCATGTTCAGCCATTTTTTATAATTTTAGCTCGATGCAGATGCATATAATTTACATAATTTATTACGTACATATCTTTAAATATTCCTGGTAGTAAATATCAGCCACGAGTCGCTTTTCTAAACGTTAAATGCAATTTTTGTAATAAAAATTTGAAAGCGACCTTCCAGATTGGAATAATAAAAAAGAAGCAATAAATTCCGTAGATTATTTCAAGTCAAGTGCTTTTTGCACTATCAATCTATTTCTTAACTAGAAAATATTAAGCAGATTGATCTAGAATATAATAAGCCCAGTAGTTGAGCCAGTAGCCGTTCCACGCAATCCACAAGCCTCACCTTTGACCCTAGATGTATTCCGAACACTGTAATTAAGAAGGTAACGAGGGCGGGACTCGATCACGTTTCTTCGAGAAGAAATTCAAGTCATGAGGTATGAACGATTTTTTTTTTGTACTCATTTTTTCAGCTAATCCTGCTTTTATTTCAGGCAGGCTTATCCTCACATATTTATTACCAATTACTGATCCGGTGTTAACCACTCATCATTGAAGCTAATTATCCGAACACCGCGATAAGAAATCACCACCAGAAATTTGCATGATACAGCCTGAGCTCCTCACAAAAAAATGATTCGCATTACACCTGTTATTGTTGTAGACATCTGGTTACCTACAGAGCATATAGGCTGAGTATGACCTCACGTTATATATAATGTGTTTGCCTACTCAATGTACACTAATTATTTTGCCTGGTTTACTGTATGTGCAATTTGCATGCTTGATTGAATTAATGCTCAAATTTAATCAGGAGCGACTGCACTTTGTGTTTGCACTTTCTGACGAGACATCAGGTGACTGGCAGACCGGGTCCCGATGGCAAACTCTGTTTATCTGAAAATGACTAGGAGCTGGAAATAGTGTTTGAGGATGCATTACAGCAAAACAAACATGGCGGGAAGCTCCTTGCCCTCCAAACGAGCCGACAGGAAGCGGATGTTTGTGAATTCTGGACCCTTGGTATCCTCTGCTTATTCTTATAGAACAATCAGGAGACTATATCGAAATGTCAATAATTATGAGTCAGTGACCTAATTGGAGGGGTGCGCAATATTATAGGTGAATCATATGAAGTGGAAGAAAAAGCAAGCCGGTGATGAGGTTTTCTTTGAAGAGGAGAGTAGGGTGTGTGTCCCTTATGAGTCGCGTGACCTCTTCCTGTGACAAGAGGAGGAGGATCGTTCCCAGGGCTCCTACACGTGGATCGTCGACGTTCTAGCTGCCGCTCGACTTATGCAAGTGACGGCTCCCGGGATTGCCCTCCGGAAAGCATGGCCGACGGACACACACGTGCCCAGTACGTGGGAACATACATACATTCTTCACGCGTCACATCGCACGTACTAGCTCATGAAATAATTTTTACCAGTTTCCATCACTTACAGAGTTAGCTATTTTGTCACATCGGCGTCCAAGCCATTAGAGATTGAATCCCACGATAATTATAATTCTTGGTGCATGAGATAATATGAGGGGAGCGCACCCACTGTGAGAGCCGCCATAACTAATGCCGGCGAATACTTGTTTAGGAAAGATTTCACGCCAGGAACGTCCAGATAACGTGTCCAACACGTTTCTCGCCCATCGCATCCCATTGGTTCCAATCATATTCTAACAAATTTTTTAATACAAATTCTTCAAATAAGTCCAATTTTGATGACTGATTAATTTTAGTGTCAATCATGACCTGTGAGAAATCCCTGTGGAATGAGCCAGGCATGGTAACGCGTGCTCTGTGGGGACCAGAAGAAGATGGACAGATAAGGTCACGATAGACTGTGGGAAAGTCTGCTGTTTGTCACCTGATTTCCAGATCGCTGGTGGGAACCGCCGCGCCGGTACCCCGCACCCGCCTCTTTTCACGGCACCAACGGTCATCATGGGGATCGATATTTTGAATCCGAGACTTGGGTTAAAAGGACATGGGGGTTATCCGTGGGAATGGAGATGCCGAGCTTTAGTAGTAGGTGGGTGTGTGTATATATAGAGTGAGGGGTGGGGGCCACCCTTTGGCCCAAAAGCGGCCAACTTTTCCCACGCCCGTGGTAACGGCATTTTGGCGCATGCCGGGGTATTGCTGGGCACCCGTTCGGACACGTGCCATGGTCACCCCCACCCCAGGCTGGATCATTACACCCGCAGATGCACTGTTGCATTTTGGGCACACTTCACCGGAACACTATGCCGTTAGCAACAATTATAGGATTTATTACATAGAAAAAAAAGTATAGTTGACGTCCACTATTCCAGTAGTAGTGATGCCTTGACCTACATCAGCCTACATCCAAAGGTGAAACGTCTATATCTTTCTTTCTAGTGAATGAACGTGCCTACAACCTAGAACTCTCATACAGGCATTGACAGAACCGGTTTCTCTTCACAGCAGCTCCCAGGAGAAATGCATGTCAACTGCTAATAATGCCCACCTTTTTCCTTCGACCTCCCAAGCTTCGGAGCTTCTTTTTCTGACCCGGAATATTAATTACTGATTATCACTCAAACGTGATGTGTAATGAGGTTGCTCTAGTTTACTCCCACATTACTAGATCGACCATAAAATAACTTCCCGAATATTTCACTTTTTTAAACATTCGAAAAAAGTAATGTTAATTAATTAGGGTGATGAGTGGGAATATCACATGTGGGTAATTCCACTAATTGCTCAAAAACTGGTTGGTACTATATAGCTTGAGTGAGAAATAAGGGAAAGTGAGGACGATCTCACCCTATACTACTAGATCTACGTTTAATTTATCCTCATCACATCCTTCTACCGGTTATTCCCACGATCTTTTCTTCCCCATATTATTTTCCTCTCATACCTTTCACTCTCGACCAGTACAGGTTCACATGTATTATGAAGAAAATAATTTGTTTTTGGTCAGTAGCTGCTTAGGTATAGCGGTCCAATTTTGTGATAATAAAAGAAGCTCAAATCCTTCACAAGCACTGTTTTGACCCATAATTTCCCATTTTTTTCTTCAGATTCCATTCTGCATACCAATTCAAAGGGGATAAAGTACTGGCTGAATTTGCCCGCCGGTAGTTGAAGTTTGTTGTAAGAGCAGCCATAGAAGAAAAAACCTGGAAGGGATGAGGAAGGGTACAAAAAAAAAATAATTTAAACTCTGGTTGCGAGAACACCACATGGCCAGCAGAATGGAAGCAAAAAAAATGCTAGTACACTCTTTCTCCTCTCTCTTTCTGTAAGGCATATAAAAACAGGCGAAAGGCAGCAGGGTGAAAGACCCCAAACTCTTCTTCACCACCTCACCAAGTCCCCTCCGGGACTCGGACCACTTTTTCTACATATCTTTAGGTCTGCTCATCTACTCAAAATCTACCAATGTTTAGCCATCGGGTATTGTTTACTAGAAGCTGTGTTGTGTCTGAGAATCTGATGGATTAGTTGTAATACAGGCAATTTTCTCAGATCGAATATGCAGTAAAATGTGCACCTAAAATTGGGTGACACTACTGGTTTAAAATTAAGACCTGACCTAAGACATAAGGATCTGCATGATACACATTACATGACCAATTTTTTAAAAACATTTCTCTAAAGCAATTAATATATAATCGCAAGACTTGGGTCGCACGAGTTAGACAATGCCATAATTTTTGGTAGTTAATCTTAACTCATGTTCATACAACTAGCTCTAAATAACTTAGCACAAAACTTACAAGCTATTTAAATCTGACTGACCGTGCAATATTGCTGAATCAACGCAGAGCAGCAGTAGGAAAAGAGCGCCGTCCACTATACGTAGCTCGTTATCGCATCCTGGCACAGTTTGTTGCGTCCATGTGCATATCCGACTGTGCTTCAAATTATGAAAATAAAATAGTAGTCAAATGCGAGGACAATATGGAAGGCATTTGAGCTCAAGTAAAACACTCACATCCGTGACTCACATTATGGAAATATCAGTGCAGTACTGTTGAGAGATTATGCTACTTCCTGGGAAATGTGCCTTACCACATCAAAATATACGGTAGGCTACCGTATTTCACTTCAGGGCATGTTTCGCTACATGAGCACGTGCCTCAGGTACAAGACGTGTATTTCTGTGCTTAAATACAACTGAAAATGAAAAATAATATATACCGTATATATCATAGCCATTCCAATCTGCGGAACAAAGGCTTGATTTGTGGAAATTTTGATCAAAAGAGGGTCTGTGCCACGGTATCATAGTGTCCTCTACGACGAGGTCAATTATATAGACTGCGCCCGCTTTTGGCCCAAAGACTGTGAGCTATAGCCCGTGCCCGTGGGCTGGAAGCTCGACAACCCAAGGTAGTATGCACCCCCCTTACTAAGTAAGGGGGTTATGCTTATACGTACACTTGAGTTTTGGTTTTACAAGTTCAGTTTGTATAGTAGTAGTTTGTAGAGTTTTTGTTTTTCTTGTGCGATGTTGTTGCAGGGGCACTAGTCAGTAGTTTGCGGGTGCGGGGGGTGCAGGGCTCCCTTCGCAAAGGGGTACCGTTTTGCTGTCACATCTCCTCCCAGCCTCCAAATCGCTTGGATTACAGGAGTACGCTACCACTCCCAGCTGTCTCTGTTCAAGCTTCAGAAATTGGGATGGGGGTATTTAAGCATCAAAGTCCACTCAGATATATGACCGCCCCAGTCCGGATGGAGCCATATTTGGTCCAGCAGCTGCGTCCGGCACATAATCTTGTGCGAGCCATGGTTTTGTATCCTCTCTACCTCTCGCTACGCTTTATTTTTATTACATACTTGAGATTTTACAATAATTCAGTGATTATTTCTCCAGACGCATATTTAAAATTAGGCAGTCGCATTAGTTATAGCCGAACACAAAACCCCTTTTGAAGACATACTGTGTAGAGTAGTGTCCAATGCATTTTCACAATGCTGGGCATTTAGAAGCAGTTTGCCGAATACAGATGATTTTGGAACAATATTTGCGAAAACAAAGGTTGTTCGAGCAGCATTAACTCGTATTCTTCCCAGATAGTGGTGGCTGGTGGACAACAACCTAGAACCAACGTTATATACAGCAGCAATACCTACACTCAGTTTAACAGCATACCAATCGGCAAGAGTAGTCCATAGTGTGACTGTGTTGAGGGTATCATCCAGTTTGAACATGAAACGGGTGCCGTGATCGAATTTATTAATTCACTTCTCTTATGCACTTCTTAAACATTTCATCCTCTGTTAAAAACGCAGAATCTTGGTTCCAAAACCAAACACTTCTGCGCTTGAAACCAACCACGCAGCATCCAATACAGGTTTTAACGCCACTGTGGAGATTTAGCGAACTCCCAAGGGATACTCTGGTTGAACCACGACGGCACGGGTTGTACCGTATCATTCCTGGTGTGTAGACATACAACAGAAAATTTCTAGGACAATTCAACAGAGACAACTCCTTCGTAGTAAAAGTAGCCCCCGCAACGAGGGTGTCCGGAGACTATCTCGATCCCACAGTCCAACGACGTGGTGCCACATGCGACATGTCCCGAGGAGCATATGCAGCACCAAGTCCGAGGCTCAGTCCTTTCTCACCACTGTTGTGGTGAGAATGCGAAAGAACCAGTATTAAGTCAAAGTTTCAGAACACGTCGCGAACTGGGGGGTCGAGAACCCACCGCGGAGAGAACAGCCCGTTCTCGACTCATCCGACTTTCCCGGCCTCCCAGAAGCGTTGGATTACAGGAGTGCGCCACCACTCCCAGCCGATAACACTTGCATTCGGAGGGGGTATTTAAGCATCCGACTCTATAGTTCGCACATTACAGCATCTTTGAATCAAGGAGGTGAAGATGTCAGGTCAAGTCAACAGAGGCATTAAAGGTTGCGTTTATTGCAGTGTTTAAAAAAAAGTTTTCAACATTATGTTATTGGTGTGACGCATTCAACTTCCTGTTGCTCATAACCTTGAGAGCATTACATCGGGTGCTATTTGGACACCATCTTTCATATTACTGGCTGGGATGCTGTGATTGGTCAGTAGTACGAAACACCTGAAATGTAATGGACATCTTGATTAGGGCTCTTTGAAATGATTCGAATGGTCAAGGTTTCTAGCAATTAGCGAGCCGGATGAACTTTTTTTTTGCCTTGTAGTAAATGATGAAGCTTGTGAAATAAACTCGGGATAGTTGAAGGGGCTCTAGGGCGGGCGTTCGAAAACTGACCCAGCACGTAAATATCATATGCTCTAGCCCACGTACATTATTTTTAGTCTCTGTTCAGGTTGGGTTACAAAGGGTTGCCACTGGTTGCTTATTGGTTAGTTGGTAACCGTCGATGCCACTGGTTGCTCCTGGTTGCTTGAGTTTACCTGCAGGTTGCTGATTACCAGCCGGTTTCCAATCAATTCCTCGACGTCCAGGACATTTCAGTCTATTCTCTCTAGAAAAACTCTATGGTTCTGAACTTCTGATGGCCTAGAACCAATCCCCGGCGTAAAAAAGGCTACGTTCTCATGTAGAATAGGGAAAGGTATGCAATTAAATGCATGCCTAAAATTGGGTGACATGATTGGTTTAATATTAAGACCTGACACTGACAAGAGGATCTGCATGATACATACCTTACAGGACCAATGTTTTCAAACATTTCGCTACAGTGATGTAATTGCTATAGCATAAAACTGACTCGGTCAACAGAACGCACGAGTTAGACAATGCCTTAATTTTTGGTAGTTATTTTTACCTCATGTTCATGCAACTAGCTCTAAATAATAATTTATTTAGCACAAAACATACAAGCCATTACAAGCAGCCTGACCATGCAATATTGCTGAAGCAACGCAGAGCAGCAGTAGGAAAAGAGTGCCCTTCACATGCTCGTTATTGCATCCTGGCACAGTTTGTTGCGTCCACGTGCATCTCTGACTGACTCAAGTTAGGAAATTGTAAGTAATCATATGAGAGGACAACATGGAGGGAATTTGAGCCGGTGCAAGTAAAAATACTAGCTTTATGGAAATATCGGTATACATCAGTATTATCATTGAGAGATCACTGATGCTATTTCCTGGGAAATATGAGCTACCACATCAAAATATACGGTACCGTATTTCACTTCAGGGCATGTTTCACCACATGAGCACGACCCGCAGGTACAAAATGTACGGTATATTTCTGTGTTTAAATACAACAGAAAATGAAACATTATAAATATAATCAAAGCCATTGACCAAAGCCTGTTGAGTACCTGGAAATTACTTTATATCCTCTAGGAGTCCAGGCTATGCTGTTCGCCACTGTGATATGCACAAGGTCATAGGGCATAGCCATTCCAATCTGAGGAAAAAAGGATTTATTTGTGGCAAATATTAGCAAAGAGGAGGGTTTGTGCCACGGTAACATATTGTCCTTTACGACGGGGTCGGCTAGCGACTTCGTCGACAAGCGACTGGATCGACTAGCGACTTCGCCCGCTTTCAGTGCTGGACATTAATGTCAACACTGTCCCAACGACTGTGAGTTCCAGGCCGTGCCCGTCAACTGGATGCCTCACAACCCAAGGTAGTGTGCACCCCCCTAAGGGGGTATGCTCTCACTTCTTGAGTTTTAGGTCGTTTTTAGTTTTGTTGTAGTAGTTTTGTAGTAGTTTTTTTTTTGCGATGTTGTTGCAAGGGCACGTCGCACGTGTGCGGTTGCGGGGGTGCAGGGCTCCCTTCGCAAAGGGGTACCGTTTTGCCGGTACATCCCCTCCTCCAGCCTCCAAATCGCTTGGATTACAAGAGTACGCTACCACTCCCAGCTGTCTGTTCAGTCTTCCGTAGTTGGGCTGGGGGTATTTAAGCATCAAAGTCCACTCAGATATATGACCGCCCCAGTCCGGATGGAGCCATATTTGGTCCAGCAGCTGCGTCCGGCAAATAATCTTGTGCGAGCCATGGTTTTGTATCCCCTGTACCTTGTTTTTATACATACATGAGCTTTTACAATAATGACTTCTTTTAGTTAATGAATTTATGATTATTTCGCCAGATGCACATTTAAAAATTAGGCGGTCGCATTATAGTTATAGCCGAGAGCAAAACCCCCTTTGAAGACATACACTTTGTAAAGTAATGTCCTAGGAATTTTCACAATGCTGGACATTTAGAAGCAGTTTCGAAAACAAAGGTTGTTCGACCAGTAACTACTCGTATTCTTCTCAGACAGTGCCGGACAAGCTGACGTGCTGCAGGCACACACACACTCATTTTAACAGCATACCAATCGGCAAGAGTGTAGCCCAGTGTGTGATGTGTGCATCATCCAGTTTGAACATGATACCAGTGGGTTGATCGAAGTTATTAATTCCCTTCTCTTGTGCACTTGTTAAACATTTCATCCTCTGTTAAAACTCAGAATGTTGGTTCCAAAACCTTCCAAAACCAAACGCTGGTGCGCTTGCAACCAACCACATGGCATCCAATGCAGGTTTCGACGCCACTGTGGAGATTTTCAGAACCTCCAAGGGACTACCCTGGTTGAACAGTATCATTCTTGGTGGTGATGGTGTAGTTATACTCCGGGTGCTCTCGATATAATTATTTCTAGGACAATTCAACAGAGACAAATCCTTCGTCCTCAGTTTTCTTGTGTCTCTTAATTTTAAGCCCATTAAATTGAAACTAGGAATCTCATGAGTCTCACACTCTCACACTCCTTCCTATGTATGCTGCTGCTGCTACCGTATTATATTCATCCCCGTTAAAATCATATCTCTCATGCTGTGGCGGGGTAATAGTGGTGGACACATGCATAAAAGCAATTGGAAAATAAGTAAAAATTGGGAAAGCGTGTAAGGAGATCAGAGAAGCCCCCGCGACGGGGGTGTCCGGAGACTCTCTCGATCCCACAGTCCAACGACATGGTGCCCCATGCCCCGAGAAGCACGTATAGCACCAAGTCCGAGGCTCAGTCCACTCCCACACCAACAGTATTTTTTGTTGAGAGTAAGATAGTGTTGAGCGGTTGTGGATTTAAGTCATATTCGGAGTCGCGAACTGGGAGTCGAGAACCCACCGCCGAGAGAACAGCCCGTTCTCGACTCATCCGACTTTCCCGGCCTCCCCGAAGCGTTGGATTACAGGAGTGCGCCACCACTCCCAGCCGATAACACTGGCATTCGGAGGGGGTATTTAAGCATCCGACTCTATAGTTCGCACATTACAGCATCTTTGGACTAAAGGAGGTGAAGATGTCCGGTCAAGTCAACAGAGCCATTAAAGGTTGCGTTTATTGAAGTTTCTTTTTCAGAGTTTTCAACATTATGCAGGGGTGACGCACGCATCTTCCTGTTGCTCATAACCTTGAGATGATTTCGTCGGGTGCTGTTTCGACACCATCTTTCATCTTACTGGCTGAGACGCTGTGATTCGTCAGTTCGAAACTCTTGAAATGTAACACGTGTTTACGAAAACACTCTTTGAAATGATTGGAATGGTCAACTAGTCTTCTGTCAATATATTAGCGAGCCGAATGGCTTTAACTTTTCCCTTTTCTTTGTTTCATAGTAAATGATTAAACTCGGGACCCCGCTGCTGGGTCAGCCCACAAATGTTCCATATCAGTAAATGATGAAGCCTATATGCTACAGCCCAATTACAGCAGGGGAGTCCGGGGATGTAGATGTAGTCCAGTCAAATTATGCGATTTTAGGCCTCAACCTAGAACAAACTGCAACAGAAATGGTGTCAACTGATTCTATAGAAAAAAATGGCGCTGAAAACGATGGAACACAGTCTGCGACTGTCCGGTCGCCCCAAAAGCCGCCATCTTGAAAAAATGGCGGCCAAATCGGATATGTTGGACAAAAACATGTTCTATCACGGAAACGACTCGGTTTTAATGGAAAGTGAACTGGACATAAATGAAAGAGCATAGAATGTACTTCAAGACGACACTTTCATCTTCTCTGTAGAGTGCATAGTGTCGAATCTAGACAATTGTTTATGTATTCTCAAGTATCGCATTTGCCATCTTATGGCAAACTGAGTCTTTCATGGTGAATTGGGATAAAAACAAGAGTTCTTTAGGCCTGTATGTGAAGTAGTATACGTGAATAACTGCATTTCATGCATTACATGGTTACATAGATCTCCAACTACAGTAGCCTCCGGATATAACAGACTTCAATGGACTGCGGAATTCAGTCTGTTACAACCGAGATCTGTTGTAGGAAGATACACAGGGCATATATGGCAGTATGGCCGGTCCCAGCATACTTCCAAAAGGCCCTGTGCATATTCACTCCGGATATAACCGACTCATTTTTCACCTCACATCGGCTATAACAGACAATTTCTTGGCCCTTCTGTCAGTTCTGTGGGAAAATATGCTGTTTTCGATTACTCGGCGTCTACTTCCCACGCGAGGAAAGCACTGCAAGGGGGTAACCACTGGACTGAAAAGTGTACACTGGAGTACCTAATTCAAGGAGTACCAGGGAGTACCAAAGAGTAAAGTACCTAAGGAGTACCAGGGAGTACCACTTGCAGGTGTACACCGGAGTACCGAAGTGATTACCCCCTTGAAGCACTGCATACTGGAAAGGCTGTGATTTCCCCAAGGGTCACTGATCTATAACACTTGCCGAAAAGGTCAAAGTCATACTTTTTCTGATAAAATTGAAGGCAGCAAAAATTACGTTTTTTTTTTTTGGTCCTGCGTTATTTACGGACGAGCCAATTTCGCATTTGGTAGAATGATAGAAACCAATCCGTATGCGGTAGTGTGCATTACAGGCAAATGGAATGCAGAAAACCCTGTGTATTCGGTGCAAAAATGGCGAGATGGCAATAACAGACCTCGGTTATAACAGACTGATTTCAGAAATACCTAACACTGACCAAGCACAATATTGGAAATGAAAATAATTATAGGAAGTATGATAAATGCAAGAGAATGACACACTACACCAGTGTTTCTCAACCTTTTTACCCTTGCAGAACCCTTGAAATAATATTCATGTCTCAGGGAATACTTATATAAAAATTATTTTATATCAATTAGTGACTCAAAAATACATTTACATGGCCGTGATTAGCTTACTCATTACTATTTCTAGTGGAATCCTGGCGATTGCTCGCAGAACCTTGGTTGAGAAACACTCCACTACACCTTCAAAAGAAACAAACAGGTGCGGAATTTGATTTCGAATCTCACTGTGCACCGTGGAAATGATTCCTTTCAAGATGTACAGTATATACACAATATTATCGTTTTTTCAACTATTGTTGGTGTGTGCTCCAATATAGGCGTATAACAAGAATTTCTCAATCTGTTCTCATATTTTTGTACTGTGATGCACTTCGATCCCTGCAAGAGTTTTTGATTCTGAAAGACTAGTGAGGGAGACACTAAAGTCTCAACTTCCTAAAGTAATGCATAAATCAACTCAATCTGCAGTGGGTGTACAAAAAGTCAGTGTGCTACAAAGCAATGCAACTGTAAAAACCACGAATTTCTTTGTACAGAGTACTACAGCATGCTCGGAAATGTCAAGGAACTAGTTGTTAGAATGGCTACAAGTGAGAAGTAGACGCCGAGTAATCGAAAACAGCATATTTTCCCACAGAACTGACAGAAGGGCCAAGAAATTGCCTGTTATAGCCGATGTGAGGTGAAAAATGAGTCGGTTATATCCGGAGTGAATATGCACAGGGCCTTTTGGAAGTATGCTGGGACCGGCCATACTGCCATATATGCCCTGTGTATCTTCCTACAACAGATCTCGGTTGTAACAGACTGAATTCCGCAGTCCATTGAAGTCTGTTATATCCGGAGGCTACTGTAGTTGGAGATCTATGTAACCATGTAATGCATGAAATGCAGTTATTCACGTATACTACTTCACATACAGGCCTAAAGAACTCTTGTTTTTATCCCAATTCACCATGAAAGACTCAGTTTGCCATAAGATGGCAAATGCGATACTTGAGAATACATAAACAAATGTCTAGATTCGACACTATGCACTCTACAGAGAAGATGAAAGTGTCGTCTTGAAGTACATTCTATGCTCTTTCATTTATGTCCAGTTCACTTTCCAT
>JYFJ02007489.1:0-15475 GCA_000934665.2 Catajapyx aquilonaris
TGTTTTAAGGGATAAACATATACCGGTATTTGTTTTCAAGTCACAATAAAGGCACTGCTTTTCTGCATTCGTTAGCTTGTGACTGCACTTCTTTTTGGGTCTCATTCTGAATTCTTTAGGGGAAAAATACCACAGTTGTAAGATTTGCCTAATTAGGCCTATATCTTACTCCTACTACAATACACTGTAAGTGTAAGCTCTGTTGCATTTTATAACCTCTGTTACTGTTCTGTAATATATGTTTCTGGTAAAGTAGGTGATAACAGCGGTTATACACATAACAGAGGCTACATGCACTATGCTCTATTTAAAAAAAACATTTTTTGAAGGCAGAATATTTTTACTGAAATTATCAGTCAAATTGTCTGATAGATAGAGGTGCCAAATCTACACTTGTGAGATTTGTAGCTTTTCTAAAATCTCAACAAACAGGCTATAAAAAAATCTGTCACAGAGGTTACAAAGAGAAAAAACCCATACCTGCAAACTACTGTAATGTTGTAATCCCACTGCACCTGAAGTTCACATCATAGACTCCAAAATGTATTCTGGGATTGTTTGCTCCCTCCTGAACTTCACTTCTGTCCAGTGTTGCCCCACTTGTGATAAAAATTGAAAACGGTACAAGTGATAACAGAGGTTACAAAAACCCCTGACAGCACTTTTTCAGCAAAATATATAGGCCTATACAGGAAATTGATTTCAAGAATTGATTTTTGTAAATCCTGTTGACCATAGTGTTTGATATTGTGATGAAACGCTTAAAGAGGAGAAAATATAATGTTACAGAACTACTACGTGAACAATATATTCCCAAAGAAGCGTACGGACAGTGAGAAAGTAGCTGTGTGATGGAAAAAATATTTTATATCGTATTTAAATAATGTTTTTAACTCATTTAATACATTTAGTATGAGATAATAAAATACTTTAAAAAGTAATAGTAACATGGAGCAATCGAGCAAAAGCAGCTAAAGGCTGACGAGAAATTAACATTCTATTTTCAGGACATGAAAAGTGCAAGTCAATTAGCTACTCAATTTAGAATGAACCCTGCACATACAGATATACGGTAGTCTTACTCACCTCATGAGGAGGTTTGAAAAGAGAAGTTACAAATTATATACCCCAGGCAATAGGTTTAAAGAGAAGCGCAACACTTCTGACTTGAATCACTTGAATGTGGTCCTGATTGTTGCTTCCAAAAGGACCACCCATTTTGAAACTGGTTTCTGGAGTAAACAATCCATAACTTATTTTTTTTACTCGACTTTGGGCAGCACCAACGAGGTATAAGTAGGATTTAGGATTATAATTTATGATTATAGGATTTGCACCTCGTTGGGCAGCACCCTTACTCTTTGGGCAGCACACACATACCCTGGTTCGCAGCGCCACAGGCGGCTGTTAGACAAGTGCATCCTGGCCTGGCAGTTCGGGCTGCTGGTCATGCGAGTGGTCATGCCTTCTCCCTTTCCCACCCCACCACCTCTGCCCCAACGCCTGCTTCGTCCCCCACTCCCCCACCACTTCCATCGTGGCAGCAGAACAAATATGGCGGCGTCTGACTCCGCAAATCACCAGGTGATAGTGTGATTAACTGCTAATTTGACATTTTCCTGCTCCGGCCCGTGAGAGAAGAGGGCAGAGGAGAGACACATTGGAGAGCACGCTGCCTGGAGTCCGGTGCACATAACCTTCCAGGTGATCACAACCGCCTTTCTGGTGGGAAGAGGCAGGAAAAAATAAGTGTAAAGGGAATCATAAAAGTCGTACCGCTATTTTTCGGCGCATCTGCAATACTTAGGGAAAGTAATGGACTTGCAAGGAGGAAGGCATCGTAAGTGTATGTTCACGTGCACATAATTTGCTTGGACTTTTTAGTTGCTGCTTGATGGGAGCACGTGTAGGGTGTGATGCGTGACGGAGTGGTGTGTTAACAGTGTGCCGATGCATGTGATGCTGTGTGGGTATGATGTAGGTTGTTGTGTGTATGTATGCTTTGGGGCTTAACATGGAGATTAAGCAGGTGTCTTTTCTTCTTTGATAATTGAGGTGTTACCAGATTTAGAGGCATGTGCATAACTTGCCGATTTGAAATGTGCAAGAACACCCTGTACTAAAGGCTGGTTTCAACTAGCACCAAATGCCAATACCAAAAGGGTCATTCCATGTCAAATCATCACAGTTTGGAATTAAAATATGCCTTGACCCCTCAGATTTTGATGAAACTTGGTGTATCTAGTGTCCTTACATAGTTACGAATGAAAACCAAAAGAAATAATTTTTTTGGCCTACCATTCAAGAGTTATTAAATATTAAATATTCCAATTTTGACTAAAAATTGCTGCGTCTTGAAATACTCAAGTATTATTTTCTCAGGAACCAGATGAGATATAAACCTGGGGAATGTCTCATATTGAAGGTCTTTCCATGGGCTTTAATTTGATATGTAACACGGCAGAGGTTATCATATTTATTTAAAATTTTAACTCAATTAAATCTTTAAATTTAAATGATATTAAATGAAATTTTTAAAATTTTGAAAAAATTCCCAAAATGACTTTGTACTGTCCTCTTGCATCTCCCAAAGTGTCATTTTGGGATCGCAATGGGATCAGGTGATACAGAGAGTACACGTTTCACACATGCCGGAAAACACCCATCATACCCAATCCAGGTTTTCACAAAAGTCACTTATATTGCCAGTAGCTTTAAAAATCATGATAGTGCTTAATAAACATTTCATTCTTAGTGTATATCAACTAAATAATTAACTTAAAGGTGTAAGAAAAAAATTATGTTTCATCAACTTGCCCCGAAAAAAACAAATGTTAATAATAATAATTTTTTTCTTACGCATTTAAGTTAATTATTTAGTTGATATACACTAAGAATGAAATGTTTATTAAGCACTATCATGATTTTTAAAGCTACTGGCAATATAAGTGACTTTTGTGAAAACCTGGATTGGGTATGATGGGTATTTTCCGGCATGTGTGAAACGTGTACTCTCTGTATCACCTGATCCCATTGCGATCCCAAAATGACACTTTGGGAGATGCAAGAGGACAGTACAAAGTCATTTTGGGAATTTTTTCAAAATTTTAAAAATATCATTTTTTGAAATATTTAAATTTAAAGATTTAATTGAGTTAAAATTTTTAAATAAATATGATAACCTCTGCCGTGTTACATATCAAATTAAAGCCCATGGAAAGACCTTCAATATGAGACATTCCCCAGGTTTATATCTCATCTGGTTCCTGAGAAAATAATACTTGAGTATTTCAAGACGCAGCAATTTTTAGTCAAAATTGGAATATTTAATATTTAATAACTCTTGAATGGTAGGCCAAAAAAATTATTTCTTTTGGTTTTCATTCATAACTATGTAAGGACACTAGATACACCAAGTTTCATCAAAATCTGAGGGGTCAAGGCCTATCGCTGTGATGATTTGACATGGAATGACCCAAAATGCACTGCTGTGATATTTAATATTTTTGCAGAATAATTGAAAAATTGTATTGGCCGGAGTAGTGGCCGGTGGCGAGGGAGGGGGGTGGGGGGGCTTGATTTGGCGAAGTACCGTATTGCATAGTGTAATATTTAAATTTAATATTCAGTGTCTGTCGTCTGAGATGGGCAGGGGTGGGGTGTGGGACGGGTTGTGGATAGTTTTATTTTCAAAAGTTTTAATTTAGTTCATATGTTGGGTTAGCTTGTGTCTCCCTTCATCGTTGACTACCCCTCATAGGGAAATGTCGTGATGTTGTTGTTGCTGTTGCAGTTGTTGCAGTTATAATTTGGCAGCAGGTAAAATTTGCACCATAGTTTGTGACATTTTACTTAAACATCATTGCAATTTTATCATGTACTGAATTAGAATTGACGCAGAAAAAAAAATGTACCAAACTCGCCCTTTTTGAAAATAACGTGCTGTGTTCTTTTGGGATAGATATTTGTGCTGATGGAAATTGACCTTGGGAAAAATGATGCCAAAAACTAGATTTGCTAATATTGCATCACAGCTGAATTATGACCCTAATAATATTGTGCAGTAGCTGTCCTGGAGATTTGCATGAGTAAACTCATGTCAAAAGTAGAGGTTCAGTGCCTCAGACTTCTTGTATTGGGGAGAAATTAATTTGGCAGAGAGTACACCTACTGATGCAACAAACAGGGTTATTCAAAATACTTGTCCGACTATTATGGCTATTTGTTGGAACTAAGCTACTCATTTTTAGGCCGTTACTTTTGCATAGTTTTAATGGTTGTCAAAAGTGTTAGCTGCTAATATTACACCAAACTTAAGCAGCTATTCCAGCTCAGAAGTGCAAAGTATTTCCAATAAGGCATGGCCCATTGGAACAGTTGTCATCGCAAGGGTGGTGTAGTGGTTAGCGCCACAGCCTTCCACTTCTGAGGTTCTGAGTTCCTTCCCTGGGTTGGACAGAGGGTACTTATGTGAATAGAGTTTCAATGGGTTCTCTCCGTGTTCGCATGGGTTTTCTCGGGGCTCTCCCATTTTCCTCCCACAATCAAAACCCATCACAGCACAGGCAATGATTAAATGTGGTTGATTAAAATATGATCCCCTACAAGGCCCAAGGAGGCCTGTCATGGGATATCCATTATATTATTATGATATGGGGAGGTGTGGTGGCCGAGATGGTAACGTCTTGGCTTGCTGAGTGAAAGGCCCCAGGTTCGATCCCCGCCTGGGGAACTTTCCTTTCACCTGCGTCAGGAGGGTCTCTGACCTGCACCGAGGAGGTGTCTGGCAACCTAACCTCCTGGGGGACTGCACATGACCCATTTAACGACATTGCACCTGCACCCGTGTCCCCTCCCCGAAAAATCCCTATCCTTACCCAAATTCCTTGATTCCTTGCACCAGAGTGGAAGTTAAAAGAAAAAAAAAATTGAAAGATAAAATAAAGGTTCATGCGATATACCCCATAAGGGGTGAAAGCATTACCCACAATTATTAAAATTATCAATTATTATTATATGATGATGATGATGATGATGATGATGATGATGATGATGATGATGATGATGATGATGATGATTATTATTATTTATTTATTCTACCCCATTAGCTGGCCTATTGGCCATTTTTAGGGGGACTTATTATTATTATTATTATTATTATTATTATTATTATTATTATTATTATTATTATTATTATTAATAATAATATTAATTATTAATATATTAATATTAATTATTATTATTATTATTATTATTATTATTATTATTATTATTAATAATAATAATCATCAAATTTTCTCACATTTACTCTCGACAGTTCTTGAGATGCAGGGTGGATGGGGATTGGCTGGAATATCAGAAGCCTCATTCTCTTCCTTCCCCTCCTGCCCATATGCCTAATGAGGTGATCAAAAGCTCATGCTGCATAAGACAGAAGCAGAAATGTAGTAGAATATTATTGGATATCCATTATTCAATCAATCAATCAATTCAATTTCTTTTACCTCGGTGAGAGGCTTCACTGAGGGACACCACTATACATTATTCACTTATTCGACATGCTATAGAAACAAATTGCAACATTATCCAGAGGTGGGGGGAGTAGGGGGGAGTTTGAACAGGTTTAAGTTCATCAAAATTCAAAGTGGATGATTCAACAGCTTATAAGTTTCCATGCCATTTAGTCACGTAAGTGAGGAAGTACTACATCTGTTTTAATTGTTTTTCTGAAGGTGGTGTAGGACAGACAAAAAGCCAGACCTAGGAGAGATTGGTAAGTCTTGTAACAGACTTTGACGGCCCCCTGTATGCATCGGACATTCGAAAAAAATGTGGAACCAATCATCGTCAGAATCCATATTGCATAAGGTGCAGCTATCATTTGGGTTTATTCTAACTCTCCTTTTTTCTCCCAACGGTATCCAATTTGATCCAAGCCGAAGACAGGCCAGGAGTCTGCATAAGTTTATCTGTATTGGCTTTCCTATGTAATAAGCGGGAAAATATCTATGTTTATCATAGTGTTGTGCATTTTTGCTATTCCTATCCGATTTTTCAAGATACTTAAAGTCATTTTAAATTTCCACATCTTACATCGTCTGAGTTAACGCTTTCATTCCCAAATTTTTTACATGGGAGAAAAAAAAATTTACTGCTAGTTTCCATCATTAGAGGTGACATAAAACCCATAAAACATAAAAGCTTGGATATATCTGTTAGTCAATATCAGTAGCTTCTTTACATTTGAGTCCATACGGCAACACTGGTATTTCAACGTTATGAGCTCAAGAACAGCACATATTAAATGTTAAAATACGTGTTGCCATATGGCTACAGTGGGAATGAAAGGGTTAAGAATACATATTTTTGAAGCCAGAGGGGGTCTTCCTTCGTTGTGAAGTTTGTTATTGACTGGCCGTATTCGTTCAGAAGTGAATCTAATTGTTTAGTCCAGTTGAAACGAGCTAAGGGGTTTGAGTAAGTAAGTACTTCAATGCTCTGTGCGGTAATCTCTGTGGATCCATATTCACAACTCTCTTAAGATATTTAACTGCATGGAGGATAACTTTAACTTTAAGTGGAGGGCGGCCAGTTTCTAATCTTAATAAGTAGCCAGCCGTTTGCTTACCTGTCACAAGGATATCCATTATTGAGAAAAGGAACAGTTTAAATAGCTTGCACTGTTGACTACATTTCACTAACAATGAAACTTTTTCATCATCACAAGTCAATTTTGCTGGATTTAAATTATTTTCTCAATATTGGAGGAAAAATTAAGATGTAGTGAAACATGCATCCAATGGGGTTATTCCATTCCATTTTCTGTGCTGAACAGGTTTTCATTATACTGTGTTTCAGAAATTAGCCCAACCGTATTGTTGAAAATTTTATGGATGATCACCGCAATCACCTCACTCTTGGCTGCTTATGTATATTTTAATGTACAGTACAAGTATACCATTGGAAAGCCTATTAAGTTAGCATTTAAATGCTGTTCATAAATCAGTGCTACACTTGCTGACAGACATCAGATGTAATGAACTAGTGGGCCTTAAGATGTGGAATGCCTAAGAAGCATTTCTTTAGTTCTTCGACATTAGTTGACAATTAAGAGCAACAACTTTTATCATAAGCCATTCTGAGTTAAAGTATTTTAATTTAGCAATATGTCAATGTTTTTTTAGCAGTAGGCTCTGATAGGTGAGAGACTGGATTCAAGTTGCAAATAATAGCCTGCAGCGGGTAGTTGGGAGATAAAAGTTTTTATGAAGTTTTTTTTTGGGGGGGGGGGGGNGGGGGCGGGGGTAAGGTATTGGCCAGCATTTTTTGGGGGGTGTTACTGTTGGACTAGCGGTACTTACATTGTCCAAGAACTATAAGAAGGCCTTATGCTGACCTTACTGAAAGTGGTTGAGAGAAGCCATCAAGGGGAGATGATATGGAAACTTCCCATGTTAAAGGGGGAGTTGCTGATGCTCATGATTTTGGCAGGGAGAAGAATTATGTCACCTGCTGTACTTCACCACTTTAAGTTCAATGGCCTTAGGTGGCTTCTCGGTCATAGGAATATTCAATAGGAAGGCTTGGAACCATGTGGTCCAGGTGGGACCTGTTTTATGCTGGTAATTTGTTCCAGCAATGGAATGGTGTAAAATTAAGTGGTGTAAAACATTCCGCCTGTATATCAATATCTATACAGGGTGTATCTGAACTCAGTGCCCCGACGTATATGACTGCCTTCCTAGCCACCAGAGGATCGATTTAAGTATAGGAGTCATATGTCTGGGCAGCCTCATTACTGAGATACACTCTTTAGCGATTTTTGCCTAATCGCTCCTTCTGACTTCTAAATAGAATTTTCTGGTGTAACTAGCCAAAGAGGCCTTACCACCTGTGGGCAACAAACCAACAAAGTCCCGCCCCCAGACCTTCCAGAGCCTTTTGACAGGGGGAGGGTTCGATGGGTGGCCTAACCGACAGGATATTTTGTACTACATGTTTGCGGCCAATTATCTCCGTAATGCGGCGGCCAAACATAATGACTCCTATACTTAAATCGATCCTCTGGTGGCTAGGAAGGCAGTCATATATGTCGGGGCACTGAGTTCAGATACACCCTGTAGACCTCTTTCCCTTCTGTGGTGATCACCTAAGACCAATCCCTTCAGAATCATGCAAATCAGGTGGTTTATTTCAAACATATTCCAGACCTTGTGGGTGTGATACTGGTCTCTGCAGGCACAAAATCACTGATATGTGAATGCAAGTGGTGCTTGCTGTATGAGTGAGAAACCTGTGCTTGCAGTGCTGAATCTGTGGGTGGGGAGCTCACCTTTGGCAGACATGTTCTCTGATCAACCCAATATTAGCAGTTGATATCTTTGATAACCTGTGCAAGTAACTGTTCAGAAGTAATTGCTAAATAATAAGCTGCTTACAGAAAGATATATCTATAAATGAATTAGAGAGTGAGTTTGGAACACCATTGTCATTGTAGTGGCTTGGTGGTGGTGAATGCTGTGTTGTACTTTTATGTGAGAAGTACCTTTCCAGACTTATACTTGTGGGCCATCTATAACTTACATAATTACTCATTTTCAGCTACACAGCGTACATCCAAGAAGTCACGGCGCCCCGACCCAAACGCACAACCCCCTCCAAGTTATCTACCAGGAATGTATGGCCAGAATCCATATGACCACAACCAGCCCCAGGGACAAGCGGCTCCAACTTTATTTGATGACACAAGCGGATATGGACCACCACTTCACAACCAGCCACCTCCATATTCAGGCAGTCCCTATTACCAACCCACTCCCCACCTCAACCAGCAGACTTTCAACATCCCTGGCCAGCTGCTGTCAGATCCAATGGCCAACATGGCTATGCAGTATGGCCAGAGCCTAGTGGGTCAAGGGAGAGATCTGGTTGACCGAAAACTGGAGAAATATGTGTCAGTTGACAAGCTCAAGTATTACTTTGCTGTCGACACTAGTTATGTGGTGAAGAAGCTGGGCCTCCTCTTTTTTCCCTTCAGCCACTCGGTGAGTGTACCTGTTGATATTGCTGTGTTCTGCTAATGGGCAAAAGACAGAAATATGAAAGGCCTAGTGGCCTTACTATAAAGCAATGGAACTGAAGATTGGAAATTTTACTTACTTTTAATATATGCAAATGTGATCCTATTTATGACATATAATACAAGACTTTGGCTATATTTATCAGTTCTTACCCATAAGTTATAGTACTGCTAATAAGAGCTGAGAGAGGTGCAGTGTTGTAGTTTGCTCTTCTACAACGTTCCCCAAAGTTGTTGGTTGATTCTAACAATGTTGTCAATGGAGTTGCTGAATGAAGCGTGGCACAATAATGTAGTCTGGTAAGTTATTAAACAAAATGCAAACCATTTCTTCGGAGTGCTACAAGGTCAAAAGTTCTAACCTCTCAATGTCAGCTCGGACAGCTTACCTTACGAGTGAAGTTTCAGATATTGCACTAAAAAAAAGCAGACCTTTTATTACATCACTGGAAAGGGATAATTACTCTGATTACAACGAGCTAAATTGCTAAATCGCAGCCATATTTGAAAGTCATTTTAAAAACCCTCGATTAGTCTTTGACTGCGATTAGTCAATTTCCTTACGGCCTCACGATTATTAGACTAAAACTTTTGTATATGCAATGGGCCAATGGCCTTCTACCGAGCCGACAAATATATATTTAAAAACAGTTTCCCTGCTTTCTCTCTCTTTATACTGTACAGTTCTATCCCACCCTGTCATATTAATTATACGTAAGATGTGCTCGTTGTACGGACACGTTTTGATTTGAACACATTGTCACAAACAGTTGTAGATATGCTAATGTATTTCACTTCATCTGCAAGTGGTTTGTTTCCGGTGTATGATAAATTAGGGAACTTGATCTTCTGAATTTTCCAATAGTAAGCTATATAATAAGCTGGATTTGATGCCAATCGTGTATGTGATTTGAGAGAAAATAATTTTTGTATAATTTTTTTCCCCGGAAAAATTCCGAAGCGACTTTTAAAAATATGGCTATGATCTAGAAATTTGGCTCGTTGTAATCAGAGTAATATCCCTTTCCAGTGATGTAATAAAATGTCTGCTTTTTTTGCGTGTGACATCTGAAACTCGTAAGGTAAGCTGTCCGGGCTGACATCGAGAGGTCATAACTTTTGACCTTGTAGTGCTCCGCAGAAACTGTTTGCATTTTGTTTAATAA
This sequence comes from Catajapyx aquilonaris, assembly GCA_000934665.2. Taxonomy (NCBI): domain Eukaryota; kingdom Metazoa; phylum Arthropoda; class Diplura; order Dicellurata; family Japygidae; genus Catajapyx; species Catajapyx aquilonaris. The sequence continues at coordinate 10,246 of JYFJ02007489.1, forward strand.
CTTACCTGCCTAGTTTATTGTGCCAAGTTTCATTCAGAAACTTCGTTGACAACACTTACTGTTTTCTCGTAAGATGGTTCTAAGAGTAATGGATTTTCTTCATTCTTTCTGATGTGCACTGAAAACTTCCACAATGAATGTTAGTCTTGTAATTAGTACTGACCGACCAACTGATCTTAATATATCATGTGGTCCAAGAAATGTATCTTGCATGACCGAATTTAGGGCTTTGTTACCAACCAGTTCATTGTGGGGTTAACAAGTTGAAGAACTGTCATGGCAAATGGAAGTGGAGATTAAGCAAGAAGTCAGCAATGTTGGGGTTTTAGTAAGGTTCGAAATCACAAGGAAGTTCATTGCTGATTGGTCATGCCATTCTGGGCCATACCTTTGTAGGATAATTTATTCTGTTCTGACTGTTCAGGCAACTGTGAAGTTAAAGCATGGAGAAGTCTAAAGGTTAGGCTACATAATCTTATTATGGCTTGGGTTTTGCAAGGCTGCCTTTTTAGTTATTAAAACTAGCCACATCTTTAGGAAATTAACTCGATTCACTTGTTACACTACCGTATGCAAAACCAAGGAATGTGTCAGCTCAATTATCAAATTTTGCTATGGTCCAAGTAACAAATGTCTTTTTCAAAAAACTGTTCTAGGATGCAACTTATGATTGGACTGAATTTGTTGCATCAGGTGAGGCATTAGCTAATTTAAGGGGTGGTTTTATGAAAGCAAATTAGGGGAAACCTCAAATTATGTGTAGGTCTGATTATTTACAATACATAATATGATATTATGAAAGATTTTCTTCTTGCCGTATTACCTCACTTCAAGAGGCATGCAGGTATAAAACGAGGTTGACCAGCATGCCAGTATAACCCGGGGGTGGCCGGCATGCCGCAATAACCGAGGTAGATTTCCATCATCGTGATCATTGGCAAAATTTTGAATGCATCTAGTCCTGTACTAAAATAATGTTACTGTTAAAAATGTGCGAGTGCAGGCCTACAGGGCTGTGAGAATTTGCATAAGTTTGTCTGTTGCACCTGGCATAGAGTGGGACCAATGACATATTCAGCCTGCTCTGAAAGGGGATCCCCTCTAAACATTACAGCGGATCGAGGCAAATTCCTTCAGTCCTTCGTTTTGCTCAATAGTTCGCTGGTCACAGATCTCGTTGGCAATCAGAGGATCACTGTGTAGTGGTATCAATTTGCCTGAGAAGCCTTGTTATGCAGATAATAAAATCCCAACCCAACGTATGAAATATCCTGGTAGGTATGCGTCCCTTTATGCAGCCTTGCACTTTTAATTGAAACTGTTACCGTGAAATTGGAACTTAACAAACGATCTTATGGGATGTGTGATGTGTCAGGTAATGGTGTCCTGGGCTGTATCCGCACCGTAGAACATGGTGTAATGCATTCATTTGAGTAATAATTTTCATAGAAATCGGGATAATGCTGTGCTTAAGAAAACGTCGCCTTATACCGGCATACCTCGCGTAGGCCGCCATGCCGGTATAGCCACCTGATCGTGCATTTCTAAAAACTGGTCGACCTTAACTACACCGGCATGCCGCTTTAAGTGAGGTAATACAGTAGTTTTCATTGATCCAAGTGGCTCTAGAGGTCAATTTACATATACGCGAATAAACACTTGCGAGCGATTGTCACGTTTTGCTTCTTCGCGTCTTTTACATCACGAAGTGAGTGAATGTTTGGAAAATTTTTAGGGCATTCACATATCCGCGATGTGTTAGTTTTCTGAAGCATGCACTGTGGAGCAGGGCAGGTAGGAGGGAGGACGGGGTCAGGGTCAGGGTGAGCCGAGGCGGGCAGAGGGATGTCTTGAGCTGAGAAAGATGGCGGAGCCCTGTGCTGCGGAGGCAGCTGGCGTGGCAGAGAAAATGCTGCTGAACTGACCTCTGAAGGGCGTCCTGGTCACAATGCACCAAGTGGGGCAGGAGCTGGACATGGTGCGGAGGCTGGTTGGCTCCGGAGTTTGCGACAAAATAATAGGTAACTTCTGAGCTCGGGCATCCGCATTCCTAACATGGCTGGGTGGCTCGAACCAGCCCCAAAATTCACTTCGTAAAAATCTCGTCAAAAATTCGCTTCTGTCTGTCTCTGATAGACGAGCGCAATTTTGTGTTTAGAAGTGCAAGTAACCAAAATTCGCTTGCATCTTGAGAGGATTTGCTGATACGTGAACGGGCAATTCCACGTGAACGTGATCACCTTTTGCACGAAAAAATTTGCCTGTCGATGAGTGTGAGATATGTTTGAGTCCATGTCAAGTTATGACCTTTCCCATAAGGATTTGGAACTATATTATTAAGTGAATTAAACCCAAAGGACAAGCGTACACTACCTGAGACATGAAGACGGACCTAGGTGGGCCGCTCATTTTCATTCTGCGGGCGTGGCCACTAGCGCAGCGCTCCACGTCAGTACCTATAGCTCCGTAACCATTTCGTATTCCAAAATTCCGTTTGTACCACTGATAGAGGACACTGTGAGGTGTATGATATCAATGTGATGGCATTTGACTTTGGCACTTTTTTGAAAATGTCATTTGTTTGCAAAAATGTCGCATTTTGACATGAATTTGCGCAGCTATCGGAAAGTGACTATTTTTGTCGGAACGAAGAGACAATTTCACACATGAAACATGTATTACATCATGTATTTATGTTGTCATGTAAATGTAATAGGGGGGCGCCTCTAACTGTGATCCAAGTGCAATTAGCGCCTGTAGATTGGCAACCACGCATCGGCGGACCAAATCCTTATGGGAAAGGTCATAACTTGACATAGACTCAAACATATCTCACACTCATCGACGGGCAAATTTTTTCGTGCAAAAGGTGATCACGTTCACGTGGAATTGCCCGAACGCCTTTTGTTGAAGCGAATTCACTGAAAGCTGAAATTCGCTCACTTTTGATGCTATTTCGCGTATGTGAATTGACCTTAAATATTGAAATAGTTCAACTCTTCCATGGTTGAAGGACTTCTTACATAAGCTGTAACATGACACTCTGCTGGTGTCTTTATCCATACCAGTTGAATCTGGTGACAACTGATAAATGCCGGCATGGCCCTGCACAGGCAGGGCCCGTGAAAAGGAATAGTATGGAATCGCTACGCTCCCAATGTTAATTTGCCGACTTCATAACTCGCAATCAGGTTAACCGATTTCAAATCGGAAATACAGTAAAACTTCTATAAGTCGAACTTCCCTAAGTCGAAGTTCTCTATAAGTCGAAGAAAATAACGAGCTTGGTTGGTCACAATGTAAAATAATAGGAAATAAACTTCCTTAATTCTAATTTCTATAACTCGAAGTTCTCCATAACTCGAAGTGCAGGCAGGGCCTTACGACGGGATATCAATGCACTTTCAGTCTCCCTAAATCGACGTTCATGTTGGCGAGTACAGAAAATTTTCTCATTTCCCAGCCGAAGGGTCTAGAATAGGCCACATGTACAGAAAGGCTCAAGAAGTGTTTGACTCGATTGTGACAATTGAATCCTTGAATTTAAGAGTAGACAAAATGTTCATAATAGAGATTTTTTTACAACAAAACCATGAGGAACATTGTAAGTGTGATAGTGAGTTACTTTGAAGTTTTGAACACCTTTCGTCGCTGGATATAATGGTAGTCTTCCTTATAGAGTCATGTGCTTTAAAAAAATCCAAACTTCTCTAACTCGAATCTTCTATAACTCGGAAGTTTTTTCCCGGTCCCATGGAGATTCCACTTATGGAAGTTTTACTGTAAGTTTACACTCCGCTAACTCCAGTAACCAACTTTAGATAGATAAACAACAACTAGGGTCATTACCGGTGTCACTAGCTGGGGTCAAAGTTCAACAATCTGTCGTTACTTCGACAAGGGTACAGCCTAAACGGTGCATCGTAGAGGGTCATACAATGTGTCATTAGAACCGCTATGTTCCCAGGAGGTGCCCTTCTGCCTACCGTTTTTTGAAAAAAAAACTTTACTTTTTGAGTTACGAGGTGATTTCGATAGTGTCAGTTTTGTGGCTCTCGCTCTCTTTCTGTACCACAGAAATATGCCCGACGCGACATCGTGTTATTTAAAAAACCTAAAATTTCTTTACGTTACCGGTACTTTATTATGATGATGAAAAGAATGAAATAAAAATAGCCAGTAAAACTGCCGAAAACTATTCTTCCTCTGGGTGAGATTAAAAGTAAGAAATAAGTCCATAGGTGGGGGTTGGTTTGTGTCATGGGGATGTGTGACAATATCATCATACTAAACATATATAGATGTTTTCTCCTGTCCTGAATGGGGGATAAAAAGTTTTGAGGAAGAAACAAAACAACCAGTTATTTATGTAGTTTTTGTGTCTCCTGAAAAATTGGACTTAGGCCAGTTGCATTTAATTTAATTCAAAACATTCGTGCTTTGGGGCTGGGAAGAATTAGGCAGAGTACGAGAGTCGAGTACATAAAAGCGATATCTGCCTCATTCTTCCCAGCCCCAAAGCACAAATGTTTGAAATTAAATTAAATTGTCACACATCCCCATGACACAAACCAACCCCCTCCTATGGACTTGTTTCTTACTTTTAATCTCACCCAGAGGAAGAGTAGTTTTTGGCACTTTTACTGGCAATTTTTCTTTGTTGCACCCACAAACACAACAGACTCAGTTGAGACACTTGATTTGAATCTAATATTCTTGAGGACATGGCTGGACATGGCTGCCCAAGCCAAGGGATTCAGATTATCCTATTTTCTTTGTAGGGGGTTTTGGACCAAAGTGACGGTGAATATTACATGTAGTGTGGTCAAGGATGCTAAAAATGAGTGTGATATACTCTATAGATAACCCAGGCTAAGATTTCATATATACTTGCTCTGATCTGAAAATATTGGGACACCCCCAAAAAATGGAGTGGTGGGGTTATACACAGGATGTGATAAAAAGTTTCCATTAAGATTATCTGGACTTTAGAATGGATAATTATGAATAGTAACAGTTGAGCTAGGAGGATACCAAATTTGAAGTTCATTTGACAGTTAACAACTGAAATAAATACGATTATACCTTGGACAGTGAATTTCTGTGGGGTCTGGTAAAAATTGCTGCCACTAAGTTAATTTCTTACTTAGCGGGATGTAAATGTTGATAATGAACCTGAGGGGCCGCACAAACCCAAAAACAGTTATGACATTAATTACAAAAAATCTAG
>JYFJ02007490.1:0-15694 GCA_000934665.2 Catajapyx aquilonaris
TTCTGAGTACACCACGTGCGGCCGAATAAAAGGAAGTCTGGTTGAATGCATTTGTTGCACTCACTTCCACTCTTGGTGCCTGTTTTTATATAAAAAAATATATTTCTGAACCGGGGTATGCTGGAAATAATACAGCGTGTACTAGCTCGCGAAATGTCAACCCACGAAGGCAACCTTGAAGGCACAGTTATACCCCATTTATAGCAAGCTTTGCCTGAAATAGTGTAAACACAGTACTCGACTAGCTGGCACTTTTTTTTTTTAAACTCCCTTGAGAAAAAGCCTTGCCGTCGGCATCTTGGCCTTGAACTTACACAGAATCCCATGAAGCGCACAAATAATGCTGTTTACTGACAAAATAAGTCCGTAGAGAACTAGATACGCTCAGTTGCATATTTTTACCTTCGGCAGTACAACGTCAAAGGCATCAAATATAGCGAACGACTACAACAACACACTCGCAATCTCGAATGGATTCCCCCTTCATTCAAAGCGGGGTGCGGTTTTTGTAATCCCTCAAAATTCCATATGCCGCATCCTTTTTAGCAATCACTTCATAGCTGATAGGTTTGAAAGCCGGATGAAGAACCCTTCAGGGTGAAAAACCGCGGAAGTAAAAAGGTTGAGCTCTCGGACACTCGTATTCAAATTCCAATCCAGCATAAAAATGTGCGCAGTTGTTATTGAATGACAACACTTCAACAAATCAGCAATTGTATATTTTAAAAAACTTGATTATTAATTTTGCTGTCAGGTAATTGAAAAATAATGGACGTGGTTGGTTAGCGGAGAGCGTCGATTTTTTCGCATTTCCACTCTTTCAATTTCTGCACGGTCCCAGTATGCTCATTACATGGCATGTGACACACCGGTCCTTGGAGGTGGCCACGTCAGCCCCTGTACGATGACGTATATCTCGCACCGATAATAATGAACATCGAGGTCGCGAGCATTGATCTCAATACTGCACAACCTCCCCCTCCAACCGGTTTTTGCTCGCCGATTCCATTCATCTCGCGACAACCTGACCTCGTCCCCTAGGTTAGGACCCGGGACTTGTACATGCCACATCTCCCTGTCCCCCCCCCNGCCCCCCGGGTGATGACGACGTACTCATCGATTTTCCCATAAAACAAAGGCGTCGCAGCGGGGGATTTCAATGGGATGGCAGACTCGTCCAAAAACTAGACCCGAAAACGCTCTTTTTTTTCTAGCTCTCTCCTCCCTTCCAGACCCTCCCAGCCCAGCAGCCACCCCATATTTTGGCTCTTTTCCCTTTTTCCATGGATGCTGAATTTTTTTTTTTTCCCCCTGTGACTGAGTAGGTGGCCCACCCCATATCTAGGTATAGGAAGACTCGTTGCGCACCGCTGTTTCCCATCCCTCCCGTGTTGCCGGGTTGGCCAGATTATGCCGCAGGGCTTATCGACTGCAAGACGATCTGGGCTTGCGCTTTTGCGAAGGAAAATGTATGCCCCACCTAGGACTGCCGGGCTTGTTGCTAGAGGTTGGGAGGGGGTAGGCAGGCCAGGCAGGCAGGTTGGGTGGGTGGGATGGGGAAGATAGGTGTCCAACCCCAAGATATAAATGGGAAGGGATCTAGCCCGGAAGTGGAACTTGCACGAATTATGTTTCCATGTCCCTCCGTCTAATCCCGTCATTTGTTTACTGGGTGTCCAAAATCCTACCTCCTTTTTTTTTTCAGTATTATCCGGGGGGAAAAAAAACTCGAGGGATGGAGCTCAGAGAGGGGTGGGTGTCCCAATTTTTTTTATTTTATATAGAACCCACCGCCAAATCCCGTACAACTTTGCAGAGTGCACCGTGACTCCTCAATGAGTTTCGCGTTTTCTGGGCCGGAAGTTGGCATGCGAAACATGCAGCCGGAATTTTCGCCAATAGGAATTCCTCGGCTCCCAATTCCGAGGGCTCTCCTGACCGGAGAAGATCCCCGCCCATCAAATGTTTTAAGCAAACATCTTTCTGGTCCATGTGACAACGCTGGATTGGATCCGTGCCACCAGAGGTGGGGCATCAATGGCAACAACAACAATGAAAAAAAAAAGAGGTAGTAATATCTAAGAAGTGGTGCGGGGGAGAGGAGTATTAAAAGGGAACGCTTATATACCCTGGACCATTCCACAAACCCCCCTCTGGGTCCAGCGAACACTGCTCCGCACCTTATCGTATAATTTGTAGTTATAATATGGGCATGAAGTTAATACAGGGTAACAAAAGTACCTCTGGAATGGCACAATATCCGAGGGTTTGAGACGCGGAGAACCACGCGTCGTATATATAAAACTGCCGGATTTCATAACCGGTACAGCCGGACCCGATAGGGACAGCACTTGGGTACAGTCGCCGACAAAAGGTTTGTGCCAGGTGTCAATGCACTTTAATTCGGCAGACACACTACCCTGGGCAAGAATTACACTGTCAACCTATTCACTGCCTGGTAAAGGTACATTGCACCCAGTTCTCAATTAGAACTGTCACAATATTTACCCGACAATGCATCTCTTTTGCACACAAAAACATTGTGGAAACAGGCCTCTAAAAGGGGGGAAAAAATTCAACACCTACTGTGTAGTATACAGTCAAGGGGGCGGCTTTCATCTAGGCGTCAATATTTATTACCCCAGTTGTAAGTGACGGAGGGGACCGCCTATAAATTACGACACGCTATATTTAACTACTTATACGCGCCCCTCCCCTTTAAATGACTCTGGTCTTAAAGACACACTCTCCTCCTTGCTTCTATTCCGCATATCCGTTCCAGGATTGAAGACTAGATCCGATATGGACCTGGATTTCACGACATTCGACATTAGTAGCCCTTTTTAGTATGGAGGATCTATCCTCATCACAGCGGTGCAGCGGAAGTGTGGGCGGAAATTACCTAATCTGAGGTTGCAAGTGATAACTACGACATAAATAGAATAACACACACACACACATTATTATCCCCATGTAACTTGCGATTGGTTGTGATGGTTAACTTCCGCCCACACTTCCTATATAACATGTCCTTCAGTTCGTTCAGAAAGGCGTGTCGATGCCATGTCGACGCTACATGAGTTACGCACTGTGCAGGTTGGAAGATCCACTTGACATGCAACTGCGGCAAGCCTCTGGTCAAATGATTCAAATCAGCATGTGGCAGGGAGCTAATTCTGGCGGCACCCATTAGGTCTGATTGACTTGGATCAGGTGGCCCAGTATAGGGTCGCCGCAATTACCAAATAAGTAGCAGGCCTCCGGTTAATTGACATTTTGCCTCATATCTTAACTTGGGGAGGTGAATATGTTCTATAGTCATGCCAAAGGAGAAATTAAGTCTGGAGTCTGAAACGACGCAATTTGAACTCCAGTACACGGTATTATAACTTCGCAGGCAACTGGTACACTCGCTCACAACGCATCCAACGCAGCAAAAGCGCCCGGCTTGATTATTCAGGGAGGGCCTACAAATGCGCAAAAATGCTCCGAGTTATGAGGCAGGCGAGCAGCGGCACCCAAATGGCACGGGTTCAATCTTCCCGAACAATACCGTCCGTTTGGAAGCACCCATTCAGCCCCCAATACATGAATGACAAACGGAAAAGGCAGCAGCAGAAAGTCCCCCACAGTCAGCCCACGCATTGAGCCAGACACCAAATGGTATGCGATGACAGGGGAGCGAAAATTACATCGCGGAATACTCTCTATATCCTGAACGGTATGCAGCATTCGACGGTCGGTCCATGTGTCAACGGGTGTCTGCTAAAAAATTACAAAAAAAAAGAGAGAAGGCGAGATTGGACACCCTCTCAGGCAGGTGGAGTCCCCATAATGCACCCTTACGACTCCAGTATAGCCGGAGTAAAGCTCCGCCGTTTGATTTCTCACGCGGTCCTAAAAACGTCAGGTGTAATATAAGAACAGCTTTTTGCCGGCTCTTTCTCGCAACACTTTTACACAGGGTGGTCCAACAATAAAGTAACACTGTTTAGAGAAATCTTACTTAGCTACACGTTAGCAAGAAAATTAGAAATGTGGTCATTTGTAATAAGTTAACAGCAACATTCTTCGGCCCATGCTCCCTGCCTAAACACAGGCTTGGACCACACTTTTACATTTTGCTATAAATTAATTTTACAGCGCTACACCTTTCAGGGTTCGTGAGAGATGCCATTATGTCCTTACAGCGCGATCAAAAGCATATCATTACGGTGTCAATAAAATAAACAGACACAAAAGGAAAGTGTAGGACTTGCAAATAATTTTGCAGCACTCACGTCAGCAGCGCCATAATTCAAATCTTGCATAGTTTAGGACACACATTTCCCGAATACAAGTTATACTTGGTGATTTGATAAGGGTGAGGCTATGTAGCTTTTTTTTATTGGTTGAATAATCAGGTGTAGGAGGAATCGCAAAATTTGCTAATACTGTATAAATACATGGCAAGTACCGAGTGTCAAACCATTGCCCTTTTGCCATTCCGTCGGAGGCTGCTAACAGTATCGCAGAGACTAATAATTTCCTCTTACTGGATAACAAAGTATGGGCAAAATTTCTGCAAGCAGTGTTCCTTTCTTATTGGACCACCCTGCCATGAAAAAAAAAAGTCGCACCGACCAGTCAACGGCGTGGTGGTGCAATAGTCAATGAACCTGCTCATGTTGTACACACGCGTCGTGTGGCCCCGGGGACATTGCGAGCGACGGATGTGCCCTCGTGTGCTGACTACTGTCACTGCACGTGCACTTCAACTACACGGGTTCGGACCAGAGGTACGCTAGGACGACATAATTTATGTTGCGCAGTCCCAAGCTAGCTATTCCTGCCTATCTACCTGACCTAGTAACCAGCTCAATCCCAAGCCGGGCCATATCACGTGCCCTTTCCTCTTCTTCTATACTGCAAAGGCCTTCCGTGTTCCATTACCACACCCGTCGCCATGGGGGCAGTTGGCCCGGATGAAACTGACGACTCAAAAACACTTGATGTGTGTCTGAAAATTTCAAACCCGGCCTACATGCACGGGGTCGTCCATATACACAGCAGATTTTGGGCTGACTATAACCAGGTAGGTCATACTCGGATTTAGCAGGTTCATTTGCTGTCTTTGCGAGGGTGGTTCGTATACATGAATCCACCAAAGTGCCTGGTTGGCTCTCGTGTGAATGACCCTAATAATTCATTTTGACTCGACGCAAACAAGCGACAATAGAGTAATTATAACCACACGAGGTTCACATTAGGCCCGTACCACCGAGCACCAGCCTTTGATGGTGGCAAAATGCAGCTAGCTCCCAGAGGCAACCGGGGACGAGGGTCAGCAGCTAACGACATTCTTTTGACAGCCATCTGCCAGACAGACTAAAAACCCTCCCCGAAGAACCGGGGATGCAAAGTGCATATTATTTGACCCGGGCGTCTGGTGGCTTGGTCTTTTGTCGCCGGGGCCAGCGGAAACCATCCTGTGTCCGAAAAAGGAGAGTTAAACTAAGCCAGCTTAGCTTACCGTCGGGCCAGTTGTCGAACACATGCTGGGCTATGTCCCCCGCCGAGTCGTTGGGGCTAAACAGGAACTCTTTGGTCTTCCCGCTGACCAAGATCAGGCGTAGGTTGATCTGCAACAAACAAGAGAAGAGATAATGACATAGCTCGTTAGCGCCGCTGAAATCATTTTCAATTACTCTAATCTGATTACACTGGTGCAACAAGGCAACAACAACAACAACAAAAAAGTGGAGCATGTTCCTTGAGGCCATAGTGTCATCGAATAACGTTAACAACTCACGTCGCGCAGGTAGCTGAGGGGGGGAAAAAGAGAGGGGGGGACACGCAATGTACAATACATAAATTTCCATAACAATGACCATAAATTCCACGCGCACATTTGCATGCATATTTTATAACCACACGTCATTTCCTTAATGCCATAATTTCACGTGACAATGAATTATTTATGCCCGGAAGTGTAAGAGCCGTCGCTACCATTAAAAAGAAAACTGTATCGCAGAAGTGTCAACCGAGTGCCGTACAAGCTGCCTCATCTGCATCTCAATGGATTCGAAATAACGTAAACAGCATTTCCATCCCACACCCCCCCCCCTCGCCCCTTCTTCACACCTTCAATCTTGGATGACAAACATATCTGATTGTCCTCCAAAGAGAATGCCTCTCCAACTAATTAACTTCGCGCTTCAATTCCCATGTTCATTTCAAATCCTATTCGGACGGTCCAAATTCCATTTTCTGTACAACCGACCACCACCAGGAACTACACTGTCAAACTATGTCGCCTCCCTGAATCAACTGGGGGAAGAAAATTGGAAAAAGGTTGAACCCCGCAAAAAAAAAAAAAAAAACGGAGGGTTGGTGCAATTATCGCCTAAATGCTGAAGCACTTCAAAACCCTATAGGCCGCACCTCCCCACATTTAATATTCAATGACAGTGGTTAATGAGATCGCACCCAATGTGAATTATTAGTGCCATTAATGCGTGCGGGCTTTTGTTTGCGTCGGCTGCTACAACCGCACTTGCAATTACCAAATAATATCCCTAGGTAAGCGGTGCAGAACGAGGGGCTGGGAGAGGCGGCTTCGGGAGGGGGGGAAACGGGGATTAAACTGCCCTAAGGACTGTAGGGGAGCATGCAGTATTGTCCTTTTTAAAATTACAATTACATGTGTACCGGAGGTCCCAAAACTCCGGGTTGTAAAGCTACACACTAGTGGCCCAGAGTGAATTTGTTGCTACACTATACGTCCTGGTTGGGCTGATTGGTGGATTCCAACCGCAACGACCGAAAAGGCAGTGTGAACCCATCTTAAGTTATAACGTTTTACACAATAAGCAGGTCGAAAGTGGCCCTTTGCTCATCCCTGCTCCACAAAACGTTGCGGCAGCAATGAAAACTGCAGCACGTCGACTCCTGGGTTGTAAAACCTCTTTTTTTTCCTCCCCTTCCCCAACCGCCTTGAGAGACGCATGTTCCAGCCTTTAATTTTCCACATACGATACGCCCCTGGAGAGCCGTACGACCGAAATGACAAGACGACGACAATTTCGTGTCATATGACAAAGTCATCGCGGATGCTGCTCCTGAGACCTCTCACAAACCCCGTGCAATTTATCTCCAGGCTCCGGTAATAAATGATGGGGGCAAATCACTTAAGTCCCTTTTACCACCGACACCGACACAATGTCTAAGTCAGCTGTACGCTCAGGCAACCCTGGCAGTAAATCAACGGCATTTCCACAATGACATTTCGTGCTGCATCCGTAATCATTGACGTTTGCAGGCCGAAAACACGGCATGAAGCATACGGGTTGCGACACCAGGCATTACGGTAGTTTACTGGCACGATTGTCACCGCTTGACTGAGAACAATTGGAAGTGAAATTCAGTCCACGACTCCAAATTTATTACCCTAATTAAGATCGGAGGAGGTACGCACGACCGGAGGTACATGCCACGCGCATTTATAAAGCCATTTGCGTCATGACCATCGATTCAATCCTGATCCGGAACATTGCCCGCCCATGCAAATGTCTTTTAAAAACACCACCCATGCTGCTGCATGCCCCGTCACATTTCAAATCCCTTGCTTCACTCGGCAAACACCTTGTGGCCCAGGGGGGTTACGAATCGATGTGTGCAATACTCAGGTACCATGCGCATTACACATTTTGCAACAAGCTGATTAACAATGGCGGCATAGTCTCCCTCTACTTAATTAATATTGCACCGCCTGTTGGCCCTCTCTGAAATTTACATGTGGGACCCCCCTTTTCACCGGGACCCGGTATACAAATGACTGCCAAAATGGAACTGTTTTGGCCTCGTGCACGAGTGCATTTGCCATGTGGCTTGACACTGGCCCCCACAACACGGTCACATAAGAGAGATCCGCAACACACAAAAAATGGCACGACGCGACGTACACAAACCCCCAGAATAACCCGTGCCCTCAGCTGTGGGTAAAGATAGGGGGCAAGTTTCGGTCCCGAGAGAGGGTAATTTTAGCCTAATGGGCTTCGCAAAACTGCAAAGTCTGTCACAGTAAACGAAGGGTGGGAATGTTTTCGAGCTAAGAGGCTCTTACGATCGGTTTAACAGTCGGAAGAAACGTTCAAACGATAGAACTCAAGCTGTTTCCAACCTTCTAAGCGTGGAATCTGCTTCCATCCATGCGCCAGTGCGTGTCCGACGTAACGCCTCGTGACGACGGCGCATCTCTCAAGACTTGCGACCTGTGTTTCTTACGGCTCTCACTTCCACGCAAAACTTGCCGAGCACGTGGAATACATCCATGCATTCTTGACACTCATGCATATATATGAGTTTACCCTTCCCAAATTACTCCTCGGCTTATTGCAGGTGTCTACATAGCTCGGAAATCGTGCATGACTCGACGTCACAACGTACCAAGGCTGTCATCGTCAAGTGGGCAGCACATGGCTGTCCAACACGTGAAGGTTCCGAAATTACGCGAGCACATTCCAAATTCTCTGAATTATTAGAGTTTGGCATTCTTGGTTGGACCAGACCAGTGTTGTGATTCGCATACTTGTTGCCAACAAGGGCTGCAAATGTTCAGATGCTCCAATAATAAAGCGTGAAACATCAGAAATTCTGCTTCAACGCACATGATCTGTGGTCCGTACAAAGCGCGGAAGTGTGCAGTGATTTACATCGCTTTGATTCAAAGGAGCCAATTGTAAACTCCCACCGCACAATCACAACCATGCAGGCGCTATCGCCAAGGGACGTGTTATTGTTATGATCGGCGCCAACAAGCAACACGAGCAGGCGCTAATAACCCTGCCAAGAGCACACTGGAATTGGCAAACAATCCTCAAGCGACACGCCTTCTAACATGTCCACGGGATTGCTGCCAACTCGAGAGAAGGGTCGAATTCGATATGCAAATGTGCAGAGACGGTCCATGTCCCCACCCCAGCCTCTCACCCCACACAAACACACCTTTTTCTATATCATTCGGTAAGGGGAAAGCGGCAGATTCCCCACAACGTACCCACATCCGGCATTAGTCAAGTGGGTCGATTCCATCGATTTCATAATCAGTTCTTGGGGGATGCCACCGATTACACTCCTCTCAAAAGAGAACCCCCCCCTTCCCCTTCCAAAGAGGCCTTCATTATCCTTTTCGATAACGTCTTTTGTCCAGGCCTCAAGACGTCTTTTGTGGTCGCAGGGGATTCCCTGAAGGGTGGTGCTAATGGCGCCCCTCTCCACAGATGAACAATCCTAATGCAACGCTTTTTGTGTGTGTGTGTGTGTTTCCTACCTACTAAAGCCCCTACCAAAAAAAAGAGGGGGTGGGTGGTGGGAGGGAGAAAGAGAGAGACCGAGCTCAGCGGACCATGCGGGCCACACTTTAATTTCGATCATGGCAAGCCCCCAATCACACAAACCCAACTGGATTGCTTCCTGTATGACAAAACCAGCGCAGAGGCCTGTGACATCGGGGGGGACCAGGGCACAGCCTTCGTTAATGACAACGATTCTATTTCCATCGCGCTCACTCGATGCTGGCCAAGGCTTTTTTGGGGGGTGGGGGGTATGCTGGGGAGGGATGTCCAGCTATGCCTCCAATTGCCCTCCCCCATCGGTCATATACTTTTCATTGGATGATGGCCTGCGCGGTTAATGGAGACGTTGCAAAGGGAGGGTTGTCGGTGCTGCCATGCCAGTCGTGTACCTCATTGTCTTCACAGAGGGCAAAACCCCTCTTGAGCAACTTCATTCCTTTTTGGTGCACAAAACAGCTCCTTGTGCTGGAGCCAAGCTGCATAAATCTTCCTATAAGGATTTATAATGACGGGCCTTTGCAAAACCCTGATTCATTGCTCCAACTACTGTTATGTTCGGGCTAGGTCGGACACAATCGCAATGTATTATGCATGCGAAATATTCGCTGATGTAATGCAGTCTTAGGAAAGTGGTGGCTTTTAGAAGATGCAACTTGTACACAACGTTCTAACATCGCAACAAAGCATTTGAAAATGAATATGTTATTCGCGAAGGGTTGCATTACATCGCCAATAAATTAGGGTACCCGACATGAAAGAATGTGCATGAATAACAGCGAATATTTATCACAGATATTTTATAAGTTATTACGGGACATAACTTGTAAATGGGCAACAATTGTTCAACTTTCCGCAAGTGCTCTTTAGCGCCTATATTATTAATTTTTTAAATAACAAATCCTTGCCTCATGAGATGTTTAAGGAGCCTTGACCATCTGGAGTGTGTATCGCAGTTCCACGTATACGGGAAGCTGAGTCGCAACTGATCGACAGTAATTAAATTACTATCCCGTAACTTTTCTTACCGCTCGCACGGACTGTACAGCACCACAATCTTGCTAGGGGAATTGGTTGCAAATTGCACCTGGGAAAAAAAGGGTTACGGCCGGAACTTCAGTTGCAGTTAGCGAGGCACCTGGGCAAAGTTACTCCATGTCAAAACTTTACAGTATCAACTTCAGAAAAGCAATTACCTCAACTGTATACAGGTACAGTGTTGTGGCGTTCGGACCTCGCTTTTTTCTATATATTCGCATGACGGCAAATTCGTTTATGCCACATGTCCACAGGATATTTGAAACTAATACAGTGTTTACCACACGCTTGAACCCTGTGTGTAAGCAAATATTAGTTGTTTTTGTGTGCACGCAGTGTGCGGTCCACAACATCGCACTGTAATGGGCATTGCTCTCTTGCCTTAAAAGTTTCATCCTACATGCTAGACAGCCCCGCTGCACAAGGCAGGAATGCAGGGATGTCATGAATAGCCAGGATAAACGACCTACTACGTTATATGAACGGCAGCAGAAATAAAATCCGCATATGTACTTATCCAGCATCCTCCCCGAAGCTGTAAACAAGTACTGTAGGTACGCTGTCAACATAAGAGTAAAAATTGACCTCTCTCTATATATATGCAATGGTCTACTGTGCATCCGTTACTGTACAGCAAACTCGTTTATTTCCATCCCATCTCCCCAAAACTCATCAAAATGGCAGCCTTTAATAACTGTCTCCGCATATGAGTGAAAATCCAGGCAAATGACCCAAGCAATTAACCTGGACGATGCCTCATTTGTGTGATCGAGCCCCAAGTTGACGGAGGAGAAAGGGGCTGTAAATATCGCAACTGTGGAGCATTTCCATTTATTGCTACACGAATATGGAGGACAATAAACCTTTTGACTCGGGAGTAAACATGCATTAATTCATTGGGCGTGGAATATTGAGCAAGAACACGTCCTTTCATGCCCATTATTCATCCGGATGTCATGTATAAACATACGGCCATTAGAATAGGTCAGTGAATTCGGAAAATCCCATTAATGACAGAATTCTCAGTGTTTCAAAAAAATATGCCGCCAATTCTGGCAATTATACCCGTTCCTGCAGGCGATTTCTTCTCCACCATTTTCATTTTTAAAAAAATGATAATACCGGCAGTTGCTTTAAAAGTATGGTTGTGCGGTCATGTATTGGGTGGATAGTATGGGCTCGGGGCCTAGCATTTCGGGTGGGCGTTATGGGTCACGGCTGCGAAGATGGGGGTCCAGTCATGATCCGACCAGTTCGCGCCTTTATTGCGCATCTCCAATGAACCCACCCTCATCCCACCAACCACTCGTGTTGTTGTTTACGTGACATTATGGACAGGCCTGCCAGCCATTGGAAGCAGATGATGTGCCACAAATCTCACGCACATTTTGCACACAGGAATGACCTTCACAAGGATGGGCTTAAATACACAATTCCCGAACCGGGTTATGATGGTGGCACCATCTGACAACCTACGATATCACAATCAGCCGGTGGCACCCTCCATTTATTCTGCTTCACGGTTGGCGGCCTCCCTGAGTGCAATTTGGCAGCGCGCATTCAGGTGTCCAATGGACCCTGTTGGGCACTAACCGGGAAGGGTGATGGGCAAAGGGGCGACACATTCAAAGACTATAGCCCATTTTGTGAAGGGTGTCGAATCAGCAACCACGGAGGACGTCACCAACCAATCGTCACATTTCATTGTCACATGTGCGAGTATATCTCGAGGACTATTAAAAACACACGAGTAATATACAATAACTACAGCACAATCAAATGATGGCTCAACTTCATTATGAAACGTGGAACAGTGAATGAAAATCTGACTGTTCACACAAACAGAAGTGAATTATTTTGCCTGTGCCGCAACAGTCGTTTCCTCAAAGGTTCTGTTGCTATACCGCCTCTGCAGCCAGCGGACGTGTGATGTAGGACATCGATTTTGGGACGCCAGAGTTGGTCCCTTGTTCGGTTGGATGTGCGTAGGTCAGGTGCATGACAAAAGGCTTGAGAAATGGAAACATGGTCGATATAAGTGCTCTTGAGGCTTACTCTAACACTGAAACCCACCGGACAATCCCCAATGCTGTCATTTGGGACCTGAAGAATTCCCTTTAGTGTTACGCTGAGTATACGAAAACAAGAAAAACAAACCTAAAATCCCCATGTTTTCAATGAAATTGAAGCCCTTGACCACGAGCCACCCTCTGATGATACTGCCACCATCTCGACTGATACTGGCGATACGGAACTCATTTATATGCGCAGCGATCTTTCGATTCGAGAGTAGTTTTCGGTCGTTGCATTTGGAATCGTGATTCTATGTCCTCCGAATACGAAGGATTCAGTCACGTTGTCTTCCGCTGTCCTACATCGAAAGTGAGCAAGTGCCCAACTCTAAATGTACCACTTCACCTGTACTCTGAAGCAGTGTCAAAATGTACAGACCTATACACTGCACGGAATTCGGTTATACGTAAAAGGTCAGGTTTCTTATACACAACACCCTGGGAACGACCAAATCATTACGTATATATTTCGTTGAAATTGTATGCCTGCGTCATGTTGTCTATTAATTATTTTGCAATGATGTACGAGACATCGCCCGATAATTTTCATGGCCAATAAGCTTAATTTGCATGAAGTTTATTATTTTACATTAGCCTAGTTAATGCGAATAATTTGCTCATATTTATACACACAACTGATAATACAGTTGCATCATGTGCATTTGTGGATTATGTGCGCTGATCATGCATGCCGCATAACCCGCTCAGATAATTTTATTTACCCTGCAGTGTATGAAAATACATAATCAAATTACATGAGAAGCAACAGTGATAACAGATTTAATCAAGCGTAGCGACTTTTGACACTCTGTACTCGAACAAAAAGGGGTCTCACCCATCATTTAAAAAAAATTTCAAGCAAGTCGAATTACTCATCGGAATTATACAATTAATATTTCCTGCTCTTTCGTCAGTTGGATTTTATCGGTCTGCACCAATTGATTCTGTATATAAAGCACACTAACGGTGCAGGTTGATTTAGCAACCCTTCTCCACAGATGTCGCACGACGCTCTCCGCCTATACAGGCCATGGCTTTTCCTGCGCATCCCGCGCTCCGCCAATTTTCTAATGCAGTTCATACAGCCATTGAGAAAACAGGCAAAACTATTTGTTATGGCGCTTTCCGCGTGAAGGCACACAATTTATCCCAAGAGCACTCTAACCGAAGACCTCAATTTTTCCGAAGCCTTTCTCCCCCACACCCCCCGTCTCTCTTTATAGAGCCAGAAATTCTCCGCAGGCTCCGCATCCGTCTCCTGACAAAAAGCTCGCAAGACATCACTCGACTTCCTTTTTGAGGCCGAGACGCATCCATCGAATCAGAACTGGGGATATGTTGCATATTCTCGGGAAAGAAGAAGATATCAAGCAGGGACCAATAATAATTAAAGCATTCCATTTCCAAGGAAGGCTCGGTTTCTTGCTCCCCCTCCATCCTCTCTGCCCCCTCCCCTTCTCTCCAGACGCTTACGTATGAAATATCAGTATTGATCACGGCGCATGAGAAATCTATGCTAGCAACTCCGGGAGACGACTCTTGATATTCTTGCTGCCCCCTCTATATAAACAGGAACTTTTTTTTCCCCCATCTTTCTCTTGGGAGGGGTCCCTCCCATCCCATTTGCATGATGCCACAGGCTACACCGTAAAATCCATGCTCGACCCAAATTTCGAACAACTGGGTGCGACTCGCGTCCACCGAAAAATATTGACCTGCGACGCTTTTGTGGGGGCGGTTTTGTACGAGGAATCTTCCCTTTTCGGGATGCGGCAGGGAAGAAAAGTCTCGACGCCGCCCGACTTTCATTTGTCATTCTCTTCAGACTTTTCTGCAAGGAAACATATTGCTCTATAACTTGGTCTGCGCTGTAATGCCCCGTCCCTTTATTTTTTTTTATTTTTTCTTCTTCTTCTCTCTCCGTCAATCCCATCAGTTTTCAAAGGCTCGCCCTGGAGTGGATGATAGAAAATCATGGCTTGCACGAGCTGCACAAACTGAAATGCTGCATTACATACTCGAAATCAATATCGGGCATGTCGATCACAAATAGCGAATGAACCGCCAGCATTCACTTTCCATTTTTTTTATTTTCAGGCAAAAAGCTTCTGAGGAAGCCGCGGAATTTTGCGTATTATCAGAAAAATGCAGTCACTGTGAAGCCAACCAGGAAATAGCCCGTAACTTTCTCTCCCCCTGCGCTTTGCATTATGGTTATGCACAAACATACAATTTCCGGACACAAAGCAGCTTCAGGCTGTGGGTGTGAACGCTCTATTAATTCAGCTTTAAAAAAAATAATCCGGTCGAAGGTCAAAGGGCGACAATGAGATATTGGCGTTGTTGTGAGCTGCAGCGTGGCAACATCATATCCTCCAAGGATTTTAATATTCCCTCGATCCCTTACGTCTTTTGAGGCGCTGATCGATCTTGTTTGCAGCAATGTAGTGCAGGATGACGTCTGCCGTTACGTCACACTCATTCTACAGCACAGTCCCAGACAGAAATGCGCCACGATAATGCTTATCTACCCTCCATTGTAAACACTGAACATGACGAATGACCGATTATTCTGGCATAAAGTACAAAACAGTACTTAACGGCCGCGAATGAATTATTATGGTCGCCACCAAAGCAGGTATGTTTTACATAAATAAACTGCAGCGCTACTTTTCGCAGTTGGGTTAACGCGGAATATTACCGCGTATGGGCTACATCGTCCAAACTCATTATTATTACATTAACAGGTGAATCGCCATACGCCTGCTATATTGATCAATACATCGATTATTGCGCCTACTGTAGCGTACTCTAAACTTTCCCATTTGTAAGACCCCGGCAACCTAATTTTGCTCAGTTCTGGCGTCAAATTCAGCCCGACCTATATTCGCGCATTAACACTGCAATGGCGTCGTGCCATACAGGTAATTCAATATTAGAAACAACGTGCTACGAAACTTTCCCCAACCATCCAACGTGAGCGTTACTATATATTACATGAAATTTTAATTCCCAGCAATCCGACTGCAAACGAAACCTCTCTGCAGTCTCCTCCATTTCAAGGTAACTGACATCCTGCAGCTTGTATACAGTAAATGCCAGTTTATACTGGAAATTTTCTCCACGTCCGATGTTGCATACTGCATTCCACATCCCTCCCCATCATATTCTGCACTGCCAGTGAACTCGTCCTTTTAATTTCCTGGAAACGTTGTGTAATCACCCAAGTTTTGGATTACTCGAGGGAATAAG